>JASKGM010056207.1:0-18771 GCA_034509205.1 Ceratonia siliqua | reverse complement strand
TCATTGGATTAAATCTAGGAAGTGTTTTCTAGGTTGTTCATTGGATAGGGAGTAAGTAGGGAGCGTTCTTCTATTTAACGAATAACTAAGGAAAGATTGGGATAGCAGAACTTGTTGTTATCCACGATTAGTAATTAGGATAGAGAGTTCAAAACATTGTCATGTTTATAATCATAATGAGTGATTGTCTATAATCATTTGTCATTGTCCAATGGAGAATAGTGAATCATCAACCATACTCCTCACCTTATTCTCACTTTCTTATTGTTGTTGCATTCTTTAATCTTGTTGCATTTATTTACCTTCATCGTTATTTCTAGGTACCTTTGTTCTCACAAAACCCCCCATTTACATTTCAAGCATTGATTATTTAATTTAATAGTAATGAATCAACTAAACCCAATCCTCTGCTGGAAAAACGACCCTTGCTATAAAAAACAAAAATACTTACCACTATACTGCAAGGAGATTTATATTTTAGGTGTGTTTCCAATTTGGAGGACTTTCAAATTAAGGCTTTGTTGCTGAGGTTTGGAGTTCAACATTGGTTTTGGACCAATGACCAATCACATGTTGTGGTTTCCCAGAAACACTGAGGATTAGCAAAATATGGCATGGAATATATAGAAGGTTAACAAATTTGTATCGGAGCACAATCACCCACCTCTACATAGTAGTATTTCCAATGTCCATTGATCACATCGCAACATTGATGAAGTTGATGACGCACATGTTAATACCTTGCATGATCATAAAATGAAACTTCACATATCATGAGCTATATGGCATCACAATCGGGTGGGTTCAGTGGGGTTGAGTCTACCAGGAAAAACTTGTATAATCATTTTTATAAGCGGAGGAGGGAGGATACAAGCGATGGTGATGCCAATGCTGCCCTAAGATATTTGATGGGCAAAAAAGAGAATGATTCACGGTTCTTTATAAAACACATCATTAATAAGGATGGTTGCTTGGATAAGTTATTTTGGGCAGATAGTATAAGTCGGCTGGACTACAAATACTTTGGTGATGTTGTTGCCTTTGACTCAACGTATAAGAAAAATAAATATAATAAACCATTAGTCATATTTTAAGGTATTAATCACCATGAGCAATTCGTTGTGCTTGCATGTTGTTTTTTGACTGATGAGACAGAAGATACTTGCAAGTGGCTTTTACAAACCCTTCTTGAGTCCATGGACTGGAGGGAGCCGATGTCTTTTGTGACTGACTGGGACAAAGCAATGAGGAACGTGATATTGGAGCTGTTCCCTCATGCTAATCATAGACTATATTCATGCACCTACAACAGAATGCTCAGGTTAACACTAAAAATAAGGAATTTGTTAGGAAGTTTGCTAGATTGGCTAAAGCCAATATTAATGTTCATGAGTTTGAGGGAAGGTGGATGGAGATGGTAGAGAAGTGTGGGCTTACGGATAATGAATGGGTACAAAAACTTTATATGCAGAGGCATTTGTGGTTAAGTGCACATTCGAGAGAAAAGATGGTGTATGGATTCACGACAACATCACACAGTGAGGGCATAAATTCTTATTTTGGAACCTATGTTGATTGGAAGTATAACTTACTGGAGTTCGTTCAGCACATCCACCAAGCTTTGGATTCAATGAGATTTAACGAACTGTAGCCAGATTATAACTCACAGTTTGGCAAGTTTGTATTGTGTACTGCACATGGTGCACTTGAAAGGTCCACAGTTAATCTGTATACAAAAGAAGCCTTCATCATGTTTTAGGAGTCATTGCATGAGTCCTCGGCTTGGTCGGTTGACACATTTGACGATATTTGTGGGAATTGGGTATATTATGTTAGAAGATATCATATGAGTGATAACAGATATCGGATTTGTTATGACCCTAATCCTGATAGGGAACGGATGCAGTGTGAAGGTGGTATGCTACATTCATATGATATCCCTTGCCTTCACATGCTATGTGTAATAATATACAAGGATTTAGTATGCTTGCCTACGTGTGTCGTTAACAAGAGGTGGACGAAGAATGTGAAGGAAGATGAACTTCGGTCAATGGAAGTGATGGGTCAGTCGTCCACATATAATAATGCCAACTTGGTCAAAACAAGCATGGCATCTCTAGGGAACAGTTTGCAACTGCTTAACTACATTGCTTGTTAGTGAACTAAAAACTTTAACTCCACGCGTGATCAAGTGCACCAGATGCTTACAGAGCTGCAACTAAAGTACGTGACCTAAACATCGAATGGAGATGGGTTGGATTGTGATGTTGGTGATCTAAATGTGGTTCGTTCTAGAGGTAGGCATTTGGGTAGTCTAGTAAGTTAAATAGGTCACGAAAATGTGGTAGGTGCAAACAAGTTGGACACAACCAAGCCACTTGTACTATTATATTGTCCGATGAATCTCCCAATTGCTCATGGGTGAGTTTAAGTGAGGTTAGTTTTCATGCTTATTTAATCATGGCTTGTTTAATTAAAATAATTTGTATCACATAACCAACTCCAGCTTCATGGATTACTAATGCAAGATTACCAATAACTCAAAATTTGAAATGTGTTCATTGTTGTACACCATAACTGGTACTGATTAATATTAATTTTTATGTTGAGGCCCCACAACCCCCCCGCCCACATGACCGGGTGGTATGGAACAGTGCAGGTAACCTTCTGTTTTATATATAAATTTTATGTAACAAAGTTATGAATAATTTGTAGTTGAGCCATTTTTCTTTCCCCTTTTGCAGATTAGCCCTTCCCCTCCAGTTACCCCTTTCTCTAGGTCTATGTGCCTTTCTACGCCTTTGACTTTTCTTGCTCACGAACATTATGCTTGCTCCTTGTCCAGTCTTTGTATTTTGGGCTTCTAAGAATCATTAACTTCGCCATTATTGGTTGGTTTCTTTCTTTAGCTCTCTCTCTTTCCATCTTGATTACTCAAAAGTGCCTTTTTCAGAAAGGTAATATATGCCTTAAATCATATATGTTAAACTATTTTTTTGGCCTTATGTTATCTTAGTGTCTTTGGCGTTGAATTAATAATTTAATTGTAGTCAATGATAAGCATGTGAAACACAATGTATATGAAATAACTTATCTGTATTTATATGTATGATGAAGTCTAAAATTCGAATTAAACTCTATATCATTCAAGTATTAACCTAATAACCTTATTTTACATGTGTTTTTTTTGGTCAATGATCTTATCTGGGTTTGATCTTCCTGTTGGTATTTATGACTCTCTTATAATCATTGTGTATAAATTAAGTTCAGTGATATAAAATAAGTTGGTTCGTCAACCATGATCACTGACTAGATGAAACTATGCTGATGCCTTTTCCGATATGATGCAGAATTCCAGATTTTGAAACTTATCAATATCACCTATTTTTTTGTTTGTTTCACCATAAAAAAATTAATGACAACGTTATGATTTCAATGCCCTCCCATCATTTATCTGTATTTGTGTAAGTGTGGCGGGATGTGGTGGTTTATGGGGAAGGTGGATAGAAAAATCTTTAATTAGTATATACAAATTGGGGGCTAGTACAGGGAACAATGTAGGTAATGATCAGTTTGGTGCTATACTAAATTTTTCTCAGTTGAACATATTCGTTTGATTTTCTTGGATTCATTAAGATTTTTAGCTGCTGCTTTTGCAATATTAAAACAAAACTTTATTGATGTAAAGTTTATTCTTGCATTATGATTTCCTAGCTAACGTTGCGTTTGGGATCATTAAAATCAGCCAATCTGAAGTTTTGAACCTAATATGTCATTTCTAAAATCATCTGATCATGGCAAACAAATAATTAACCTTATTTGTCAATGCCTGTAGGTAATGGTTGTGACAACACATTAAGAAGTGGCCCAATAATTTTATCTAGTCAAAAATATTGGACCCTGGATGTTGGTAAAATTACAATGTCTATTTGGCTAATTTTTTTTGAATATGTGCACTTGTTTAGGCAACCCTTTTTTCACTCAGTATGTGTGGCCATGTCACCCCAGCTATTCTTCTCATTTTGGAACATTTTGGAATGCAACAGTTAGGGTAGGTTGCACTTAGGTTCTTTTAGTCTTTGTTTGCTAGTCTAATGAAATATATATATATATCGATGATAGATGACTACAGGCTGAGGTCTTTGTTACAAGGATGATGGTGGGTTACCAACGGATGATTCTGGAAAAGTTGATTCTGATGCTCTTGAAAGTGGTGATGGGAAAAAGGTGAGATATTTATTTTGATATCTCTTATTTGTCTTATGATCTACAATAATTTCAATTCTTGCTTATTTTCACTTTGGGTGTCCTGACAGCTTAGTGAATGTTATGATCAGAATCTTGCTAAAAAGAAATCAAATAAATAACTATCTTCTAAGGCATCTAAATCCATCAAAGATGCCAATGCTTGGTTTCATGTTTTTCCCACAATTAAAGAGATAGGTGCCTTCTTTGTCACATAGTGGCAAAGACAGGACTTTTTTATTTTCTCATTTTTATGGATTTCGAAGGCTGTTGGTGAGGGTTGTTCTGCTTTCCCATTCCATGTCTATGCTTAACCTTATGACTTTATGTACAATTGGAAGTTAAAAGTAGGCTTAGTGTTAATTCTCAGGTTGGGTTCTTGTAGGTATTTCTTTACAAGGCAACTTTTTATATGTTCATTACATCATCTGGCAAGCAACCTGTATGGAGTTGCTCTACAACGTGGCCAACTAAATAGCTTAAGCAAAATTGGGATAAATCGTTATGGCTGTTATAAAAATAGGTAAATCCATATGAACTTTTAGTACTTTCTAACTTGGGGGTAATTATCTGAGTTATATATCAGAATATTTATATTTATAAAATTTTTGTTTATGTTGACAGATACTAAACAAAAATTATCCTGTATTTTCATTTGCTGATGTTGGAAGAGTATGTAGATAGAAGTGGAAAATTTTGTCAGGAATGGTGGATTGCCAACTTGAATATTTCTTGCACTCCCATGGGTGTCATCATGATCAAAGCCTACTATGTGTTGCAACTAAACTTATATTTCTTTTATATGTTGGCATGATTATGCAGAAGGAACCATATGAAGCAATAGCTCGATTGGGATAATAAACATTATAAGGATGATATTATTTGCTAGAAGAATCCACCACCCATTGAGGTAGATTGAAGAAATTAATCTAACTGTGACTAAGTTGGATTTAAATTTGATACTGAATGCATTCCTGTAAGTTCGTGTCCCAGATCTGGATTCTGGCATCTCGATGGCTTTATTATTTTCCTTATTATCTATTATCCAGCTAGGATACCCTGTTAAATTATTGTTCTTAACTAGAATGAGGCAGATATTATTATGCTCTGCATGTTCAATCATCAGCTTGTTTGCATGGCTGGAGGGAATGTGAGTATTATGATCTTGCTCCAAGTTGACTAGACATTGGGCTAATTTTTGTTGTGCTTGTATCTCAATGTAAAAGCTTGGCCATTGACATAGTAGACTTAATTTTTGTAGTTGAAGCTTCTTTCTGTTTACTGTTTGTTCCACATTTAGAGTTACAAAGTCGTCTTCCACCTGCTTGCAAAAGTTTGAAGACCTGCTTCCATAATATTTAATAGCCAGTGCTTTTGTACACAATTTCTTAAATTTGTGTCCTTTGATGTCTAGATGGCTTGTCGAATTTATTTATGATATGTTCTCGGTGAGGAATGTTGTAATTTCTCTTTAGAATGAATCCTTTGCTCAGATAAATATCCTTATTACCCTGTTTTGGATGGTTATTTCTTGATTCAGCTCAATTTTACCTTTAGTATTACTAAGCTTGGTTTTCTTTCTAAGGAAGGCTGTTGTTAAATGCATCACTTTTTCCCAAGAAATTTGATTGGCGGTTTTTTTCAACTCTATGGATGAAACACCATTTTTTCAGCCTTAATTCCCACCAATATATGTTCCACTGTCCCTCCAAAAGTTTTCAGATGTTCCCTCCAATATATTATGTTTTATTTAGTTCCCTCCAATACAATTCCAATCGTAAGTACCAATTTTTTTTACATTTATGCTTTAACTATTATTCAAAACTTGACAACATAATTGCATAAAAATACAATATTACAAAGTTGTTTTGATTATTTTGTTAGTATTTTTGTAACTATGTTTGTATTGTTTTGAGATGTTTACTATTAGTGTCATGTTGTGTACAATTTATTTATTCTTATCACTTTTTAAAAAATCTGTAGCCGCTGTTTTACAAATATTATTTTTGTTTTAATTTTTCTAACTTCATTAGCTTCATTTTATGTTGATTATTTTCTTTAAACATTGGTTCCTAAAAGTAATTAGTTTAATAAATTGATTCTTCATAAAAATTTGTTTATCACAAGATGTTTCATTTAATCATATGAAATCATACTTTGACACCCATTCCTATACCCTTATTCCCATGTGAACTACCATATAAAAAGAATATACAAACGTTTGTGTGCAAAAGTGTATTCCATCCAAGTGTAAGATATTTAAAATTTTAAGAAAGAATTACAAAAGGTCTTCATGACTCGGACGTAAGAGATGTGAACCATACATATTGATATATTTTTGGGAGTTGCTAAGCTACCGCCCACATCACCTTAGCAACTTTAGTCCACACATATCAATTTTTTGGTTTATTGTCCTATTCTATCTTTCTGTTTGACATTAATTATTTGTTTTGTATGTCATATATTTTTTTGAAAACTATTTTAAAATATTTGGGAATTTTTTTTTATTATTCTGATTATGCATAACTAGTACAAGCCAAATTATAAATGAATATTACAAGAAAATGTACAAAATTTCACAAAAAATTAAAAAAACATAACAAAATATTTCCCCTAAGAATTCATATTAAATAATTTATTAATCCCAAATAGTAAAAAAAATTAGACAAAAAGCAAAAAGAAGTGAAAATTTGGAATGCCGACTGTTAGCCTATAACTCTAAAATATGGTTGCATCTTAGGGATCTCCTAAAAAAAAATTACTTGAACTTATAATACATGCTTAAAAATAAAAATCCATAAAAACTGCACATACTTCAATTGCCCATATGAACATGTTTTTCCCAGGGTATATGAGTTGTAATACCCTGGTAGGTGGCGCTGGCAGACTTGTGCGTTGCACATGGATAGAAAGTACATGGTTATAGTACATTGCAATAAAAACATTTGACCTATAGCCAGGTCATTCAAAAGGAAAATGTTATATCCACTTCAAATCCACACCTCCTTCCACACTCTGTTTTTTTTTTATTAATATATAGGTTGACATTGAGTTATTTTTTCTATTGTCTTTTTTCCCTCCCAATCTCCCAGACTCTCCCTCCCAATCTCCCAAACTTTCTCTCCCAATCTATTTTTTCTGCTCTGTCGATGTTCATTGCCGGAGACCTCCCATTCACTGTCGCCACTCACTTTCGCACGACGTGGTTGACGCATAGCATTTTGGTTTCATTGTTGGCCATTTACCCACAGCTGAGTCTTGTCCCATTCCCGCAATCGGAGTTCAGCTTTGCCGTTTGACTGTCGGCCATTGTCAGAATAGTCTTTGAATTGCCGGTGAAGCTATTTCCTTGCAGTCTTGTTATATCCTTCATATGCAACTAATAAAGAGTGAAAAAAGAAGGATCCTCTATTATGCTTTAGGTACGATTGGGTAATGCTTTGGGTATCTTTCTGTAACCAAAAACATGGGTTTAGTTTTTTATTTAGTAAAATTGATTGCATATTAAATACTTTGACAATTTCCACTAATTTTCCATTAAATTCCTCTCATTTGGCTCTCACTATTTAAGCACAGACTCTTAAAAGTAGGCTCCCATGTTGTAATCAACAATTGATCAAGCAATACAGTAGTAGATCAAGGAACTTAATTAAAGGTTAGGAGATAAATATTATTAAAACTATTTCTTACTTTAAAATTGTGAACTTCAACTTTCATGTTTAGGCTAAAGATAGAGCTTGTTTGGTCTAGGAAAATTGTGTCAGCTTTGTCATACGTTTCCTTATCATAAATAACTTATGTGTTCCATAGTGTGAAGATGATGGTTTGAAAATACCGATTTTCTTTTTACATGGCTTGCCTTTAACTACAATATTCCCTGCTACTTATATGTTAACATTCCATCATATATAGGCAATTAGGTATTGATACTAACTATTGATATTAGCCATCACATAACATCTTGAAAGTACGTTTATTATGATTATTAAGCTAATTAACCAAAAAAAAATAAGTCCTCATAGATATAGAAAATTTTGTTGTGGATAAAAACAATTAGAAGAATAAACATAATGTTAAAAAGTTCAAAATTGAATTTAGTAATATAATGTTAAAAAGAACAATTAACTAGTGACTTTAAAAGAACAATTTACTAATATAATCTTAAAAAGTTCAAAATGAACCAACTTAAAATTATTTGCAATGCTATTGAACTTAATATCATGCATTACCAACTTAATTGTGTTATCCTTATTTTGATTAATGTGTTAGTAAATTCACATGTGTTAGCATGAATTCTTACATGAATGGGACTTTTATTCAGTTGTTTATGAAGTCTATAATATCATGCATTGGTTAAGCAGGTCAATGGAGGATAATTTGGTTTCCATTATTGAGTCAGACAATAATGACATTGTATGTATATCAAGTGAAGAATGTGACCCAAATTCTAGTGTCAATAATGAGCCACTTCCTCTAGATAGTGATTTACAATGTCATCCAACAGTGGGAATGTCATTCAATTCCTTTGATGATGTTAAATCATATTATAAAAGGTATTCGACTGAACAAGGTTTTGGTTTCCTGATAAGAAACTCAAGGAAGGATGAAAATGGGAAGCTGAGATACTTTATACTCACATGTTCTAGGGAGGGAACTTATAAGTCCAAGGTTTCAAATTCGTTTAAGACTATGCCAACAATAAAGAATGGATGTCCTACAAAAATTATAATATCATTGAAGGAGAATGGTCAATATTGCATCAACACAATTGTACTTGAACATTCACACGAAGTTAGTCCTACCAAATCAAGGTTATTTAGGAGTAACAAGCAGATTAATATACAGGTTAAGAGAGTATTAGATGTGAATGACACAACGGGAGTTAGAATGAACAAAAGTTTTCATTCTATTGTTGTCCAAGCAGGAGGATATGAGAATTTAAATTTTGTTGAGAGAGATTGCAAGAATTATATTGTGAAAGAAAGGCGTGCAATTGGTAAGGATGGTGATGGTCAAGCATTGAAGGCTTATTTTGTTAGGATGTAAGAACAAAATGGTAACTTTTTCTATAACATTAATTTGGATGATGAACTTCGGGTCAGGAATGTATTTTGGGCAGATCCAAGGAGTATATCTACATATGAAGCATTTGGGGATATGATAACATTTGATACAACTTATCTCACAAATAAATATGACATGCCATTTGCTGCATTTGTTGGTGTTAATCATCATGGCCAATCAGTGTTGTTTGGATGTGGCTTATTGTCTTGTGAGAATATAGAGGCTTTCGTGTAGTTGTTTAAGTCTTGGTTACGTTGCATGACAGGCAATCCACCAAGAGCAACCAAGATAAGGCTATGCAAAATGCAATTGGAATAGCATTTCTAAATATTCAGCATCGATGATGTTTATGGCATATTCTAAAAAAGTGCCGCAAAAATTGGGTAGTTATGCACAATATAAGTTAATCAACTACTACTTACAAAGTGTAGTTTATGTCACATACACTGAAGAAGAATTTGAAGTCAAGTGTGCAAAGTTAATTGAATATTTTGACTTACATGATAATCAATGGTTAGGTAGCTTGTATGAAGAACGAAATAGATGGGTTCCCGCATTCTTGAAAAATACATTTTTGGGCTGGAATATCCACTACTCAATGCAGTGAGAGTATTAATGCATTCTTTAATGGATATGTACATTATTTTACTAATATGCAACAATTTGTCAATCAATATGACAATGCACTCCAAGATAAGGCAGAAAAGGAGTTTGAAGCTGATTTTTGATCCTTTAATAGTACGATTACTTGTTGTACTCAATCTTTTATTGAAAAACAATTTCAGGGGTGCTACACCTATGCAAAGTTTGAGGAGATGCAAGTTGAATTTAAAGCTAAAAAAGATTGTGTTGTATCACTCTTATGTGTCGATGGTTCAATTTGTACTTACAAGGTTGTTGAAGACAAGATGATTGTTGACAAAGTAAGGGAAGTGAAATTTGATGTCATATTTGACCGTCATAGTAATGATTTCAGTTGTAAATGTCTCTTGTTTGGATTTAGGGGTATTGTGCGTAGACATTCACTTTCTGTGCTTAGTTGTGAAAGAGTTAAACAATTTACTTCAAAATATATTTTGTCAAGATGGAGCAAAAATGTAAAGAGATGACACACATATATCAAGAGTAGTTATGATGTAAAACAATTGAAGCCACAAATCCAAAGATTCGATACTTTATACAAGGAATTTAGTGAAATTGCTAAACTTACTGTTGAGCATGAGGATCTCAATGACTTTCTACGAACCAATTGGGACAACTAAAAAGTATATTGAAATTGATGGCTTGTTCCAAGAAGTCGAATCTTGTTGATACACAACATGAAATAAACATTATTGACAATACAACCATAACAAATCCAATTTCTAGTCCAAAACGCACATGTCCCAAAGGTCGTCCCACTTCAAAGAGAAAAATATCAACTTTAGAGAAGGCTGTAAAATGTTGCAAAACAAGAAAGAAGAATAAGGAAGTTACTCAAATACCTTGTAATGAGGTTAGCAACGTCTATCCTTAGTTTATGAAATTCTTATTAGATCACAACTTGTGCTTGGCAAACATTTTTAAATGTTTACTAATTGCTTTTTTTCTCTTACTTAGGTTTGCAATATTAGTCAACTAAGTCAGAATGATGGGAACAACTTAAGTTTGGGATCATCTTTGACAATTAGTAATGACGATATATCTACTAATAACTTTCCTATGACTTACTTAGATGAGGGAAGCAACAATGTTAATATGAATACTCTTTGGTGAAGTAATTTCTCGTTCTATGTCATTTTGGTTTCATTTTGTCTGCAACTTTTTCTTTCCAGTAACTTGGATCCCTACCAATGGCCCAATCATTGACAATGAGAATTACATTTGCAGGAACATCATAGACTCCAATTTTGCAGATTCTGGAAATTAACTCTTCTAAAATTGAGGGTGTTTACAACAATTGATAGACTCCAATTGATAGATACTTCCTAAGTGTCACTCTTTACAGTTGCATTAAATCTTTAGTTTAACACAATTTAGGCTTCTATCTCTTATACAAGTAAGGCTTCTATAGATTTCATGCCCAATTTATATTATTGTCTTTCTTATTGTGCCATCGGATTACAAGCCCTCTGTGTGATTGAAGACATGGTGGATGGGGGTTTAATTATTGTTTTTCTATCTCAATTTTAGCTTGCTTCTACACGTTGGTTATATCATGGCAATAGAACATGTTATGCTTAAGTTATCTCAATTGCTTGTCTGCAAGTGCTGGTTTAATTATCCTGAATTTTGTATGATATCATATATAATTACATAACATATTATTATTTTTTATTTAGTTTGGATGGGGGGTTTGAACTTATAATCCCACCTCTAAAGTATATTATGTCAGTTGGGTTTCTTTGTCCAAAATGTGTTTGAATTAGAAAAGAAAGAAATTATTGATAAGTTTGATGAGTGAGTGATGGAAATGTACAATATAGATTAGGTAGAACATGAGGTTTGCTTTGGTGGAAATTATTATTCGTTGGATCTTTCCTCTTCATTTTGATCATCTTAATTTATTAGTAGCAAGTAATCTAAAAAAAAAAATCATGCATTAGCTGGTTTGTGCACTGTCTATATAGTAACTTTATACCATTTCCACGCAAGAGGTTTGCTTTGGATAAAATGACTTGACTTTGAATTGTTGTTTGAAGGCTTTCTGTCTTTCACAGAAGAGTCCAAACAAACACCAGTGATCAATTTCTTAAAGGACCCAATTATAGGTACATGGATGGTGAAGGAAGCAGAGTAACTCATTCAACCAGGCAAAATTGTTTACCCATGCATATATTATGAAGGTATCCAATATATAGAATACCTACTGGACCAACACTAGAGAGCCTAAATGCCTGCTTCCTGACCTTCCATTCCCTGTCAACTGCTTTTCAAATTATGTCTATCTGTCTCTGTTAAGTTTATATATGAGCAATTTAAACGAGCATCAATTATAGCACTTTTATGTTGTTTGAATCAGGTCCAAATACTGATGGGCTTCATTTTCATTATTCAAGAGGTAGTGGCATGTCATCCAAGATATCATTACCAATCTTTGGTCTTCTTTTAAATGGGTGAAGGGTGGCATGGTGAAGGGTGCTATTTTGTTGAGGATGTCTACCTCTTTTAAGACACTTGTCTATATTTGTACAGACGATCATTTTTGGATCCTCAGTATGTGCATCCATGTGATGAGATGTGATTATGGTACTGAATTTTATTTCTTACTAGTTTATTGTTCCAAAGAATCCAAACCGTAATATTCATATTCCTTTTCGTTTCATATCAATGGACTCAGTTCTCATCTTTCTCAATTATTCTTAAATGGGTAAAGCAACACGTAATTAAAATCTGAAACCCAAAAAGATAGCTAAATCAATATTGTAACGCAAATGACCAAAAGCCGAGTGGTTCATGAAGTTCAAATCTTGGTGCAATAGGACATAAAATCATGGGAAAATGATTAACAGAAACAACCAATTTTGGCCTTGCATCTTCAATGTAGTCTAATGAATTATCTTCATATAAGTCTCTTCCACTTGAACTAGCTTCAAGATGAGGAACATCCTTTCCAGTGGAAGGAAACCATGAGCGTCCTTCATTTTCAAAGTTCATGTTTTCCTGTAAGTTGCTACCAAACTGCCTAGAATTTGTCCTAGATTTCTTAATTAGTTCTTCACAATCTTGAACAAAGAAGGATTCATATTCCTGATATGCATTTGGTCACAGAGGTGAGTCAGGAAATGTTCAGTGAGCTATTTGCGTTATAACTAGTATTAGAAAATCCATAAAAAGAATAATAGAAACAACACAAAGTAAGAAATGGAATGAGATAACTCCAAATTTGCTGTCATAATATCATATTCTTTAATAAATCCTTCCACCCTTATGGTGATATTTTCTGATAAATGGTGACTTCATGCCTTTACTAACTAAAAGGATATTTCAAATTATCCAAATTAACATGATTTTAGATGATCTGCAGTTACCAATGCTTTAAATTAGCTATCTCATGAGGAATGGAATAGCAAAATTGGGAATATTAGGATCTTTGAGTAATATATTTATATGGATTATTATTATATGGATAAATATTAGTAAATTAGGATTATCAGTAATTCAGGATAATAGTTATCATGTTGAGTTTGCCTATTTAAGGATTGCTGTTACCCCCTTTCTCTCTAAATTCTCACTCAATTCTTTCTCTCCTTCCCTGTACTGTTCTGTGTTTGTCCTGCATCCCTATTATTAGGTTCTATACAATCCAATATACTATTGCGGGTTACTTTCGCCCAAGATCCAATCCAAACAGTTTACTTACTAGGTGCGAGAACCAGGGGCGGAGGAAGGCTCAACAGTGGAGGAAGCCTGAATAGACAGAAGGCGGAGGAAGCTAGAAGAGCGTCGCCGGAGGAAGGCTCAACAATGGGCAACTAAGAGAGAAGATAGAAGAGTGAATGAACAAAACTGACCAGATCTCGTGAGGATGGGGAATTTTGGGGAAAGTTTGAGGGCTGACGTGGCTTGTCATGTGAGCAAAAATATTAATAAATTAAAGGAGTGTGGGAAGTGTGGGGGAGGAGGAGGGTGGATATAACGGGACTCGTTTAACTAATGGGATTGTTGTCAATCAGTTGCACCTTAATGTTTGTATGATTTTATTTTTTTAAAAATTATATCGCAATGTCAGTATAATGTTGCCTACGAAATAACACTGAGACGCTAGTTAAATTAGAACATGCATAATGTCTCACTGTGTATATATGAACATGAAGTGAAGAATTAAATCATATTATATATTTATTCTAATAACCTGAAAAGGTCATGGTTGTTGAACTTTAAAAGTATGATCCGTCCGAATAATGATACTATGTATATTTGAAGGGAGGTGTATCTTACAGTCTCTTTTATTTTTTATTTTTCTTAAGTTTATTTTTTAAATTTTTTTATTTTTTAAAATTAATTAACTATTTTTTATCTTATATATTTTTTTAAAATTTTTTTAAGATGTTTTTAATTTTTTTTAAATTTTTTTACATTCTTATTATTATTTATCTATAATTATTTTTACTATTTATTTGTAACTTAAAAAAATTTACAAAAAATATAAAAACATTTTAAAAAATTCTACAAAAAGTTTATGCTATAAAAACTAATTAATTGATTTTAAAAAATTAAAAAAAATTTAAAAAAATTACAAAACATATAAAAAAATTGAAAAAACTCCCCTACTGTCCACTGTTGAGGAGCTAGGGGAGTGTTTCCCTTTTTTATTCTTTTTATTATTCATCTATAATTTTTTTACTATTTATTTGTAACTTAAAATATTTTTAAAAAAATACAAAAATATATTAAAAAATTCTAATAAAAATACATCATATAAATATATAATTAATTAATTTTATAAAATAAAAAATTTTAAAAAAAATATTAAAAAATTTTTTAAAATGTTTTAAAGTTATCCTAGTGGACTGTAAAATAGCAAACGTCAATTTTTAATCATCGATTGTACCCAACGGTATTTGGCTAAATTAGATCAGTTCGTTGAAAGAAATTTTATTAATGTGAACGCATAACGAATTATTGCATATGACATTCAGCTTGTTTGCATCAATTTTATATATAAAATTAACTAAAAAACATGGGGAAGGGGAAAAAATTACAGTAAGTATTGTTACTCGGTAATGTCATACAAGCTACACAGTATCTCGGTATTTATATGTCTTTCGTGATCAATAATTTTGTATTCTATAACAATTATTATGTTTATTATTTCCATAAATACATAAATTATAAACATACATGTAGATTTTAATATATATATATATATATATATATATATATATATATATATATTTGAATATTTAATGTGATAAATAAATTACAAATGATTAACCTTTAATTTATATAAATAAGACAGAATATAAACAAAAATATACAGTTAATCGAATATTCAAATTAAACAGATTAAATTATATAGAAAAGGAGGGACTAAGCTATCTCCCCCCAAATTAGGTTTTTTTTTTTAATATTTTCTTTTCGTTTTTTTAATTTTTTTTATAATATTTTTTTGTTTTTTATTTATAGTATTTTTTTTGAAAATTCTTAAGATGTTTTTATATTTTTTTCAAATTCTTTTATTTTTTCTTCAAAATTTTTACTTTTTTAAAATGTATGATTCTTTTTGAATTTTTTAAAAGTATAATTAATTTATCATTATTAAAAAAATGAAACTTTTTTTTTTAATTTTCTAAGTTCTGGAGTAATCACCTATAGAAAAATAGGTATTATAATAAATATAATCAGTATTCCTTTACTATATCACAGTTGATATAATTTATATGGATTACTCTCCTACCATCTCATTTAAGAAAGTTTAGATTGTTACAAGCAAAATATTTAGTTACATGTTTTTTTTTTTTGTTAATAATGATAAATTAATAATACATTTGAAGAAAAATATAAAAACTACCAAAAGAATGAAAAAAAAAAGACCAAAAAATTCATAAAGAATTCTACATTTAAAAAAAGTCAACAGTTTTGAGAGAAAGTAACAAATGAAAAAGAAAAATTATAAAATATCTAAACAAATTTCAAACAAAATATTATAATTCTTTAAATAAATAAATAACATAAATGACACAAGCTAATGAAAACATAAAGATAAATTATCTAAAATAATTAAAAAAAGACACTAGAGGGAGATGGTATCATAGTCCCCTTAGTTTATACTAATAAGGTGAACACTATCCTACAACCCCATTTAAGATAAGTGTTGTTGTGTCGTTTTTTATTTTATTATTTTTATCTCGATTTTTTACCTTTTAATATTACTTAATTATGTAATAAATATCATATATATTTTTTTGAAATTTTTTACCTTTACTTACACTATTCATTCATAATTTTTCTTCTACTATTCATTCATAAATAAAAAATTCTAAAAAAAAAATTTAAATGCATTTTAAAAAATCTAAAAATATATATGATAAAAATTAATTAATTAATATTAAAAATAAAAAAATCATGACAAAAAACAACAAAATAAAAAAGGACACAATAAAACCTATCCTACATCCTTAAAAATGGTGGTGTGAGATAGTCACAACCTACTAATTAACAACGTCGTCTATCAACACGCAACCTCAAATATTAACCAGACTCTTAATGGACTGTTCCAACATATAATATTAGCCATATACTTATAGGAGTGGTCGGGTTGGACATATTTAACACTCTCAGCAAGACCTACGCATGAGAGTATAGCCATAATGTAAAATATTGTCATTACTTTATCCTCATTCGATCTTGACTTTTCGTCATTATAGTACATTACACATGTGTACCAATAGTTCATGTGTAGCTTATAACATATTGTATTTATGTATTTGATTAGGGAAACTATGCTACCATCCTCATAATCTCTTACAAAGGTTTTTTTGCCTTTAGTTTCTTTACATGTGAGTTTTTTTTTATGCCTTACAGTAATTCATTTTATGTATTTTTTATAATGTTAAACAAAATTTGTCAGTTTTTTAAATGCAGGAAATTCTTTTTTCTATTTGTTGTAATTTTTAACGATTTAAAGAGTTTGAAAATGTTTTTTTATTTTGTTTAAACTTCAAAATAATTAGTCAATATTAAAAATAATTAATAATACCATTTCAATTTAAAAAAAATGTAAAATACACAACTGATCCCAAAAAATGGATGGTTGGGGAGTAATCATTATAATTATTATAACTTAGAATACAAATTTTAAATAAATTAAGGGTCGAACAACCCTAACACCCCTTCCCCTATCAACGCCTATCATTTTGTACAGCTAATAAATTTTTTTGTTGTTTCTATCTTTTCTTTTGTATGATATGATTGTTTTAATTTGTTAGACATTTAACTTTTCTGCAACTGTTTAGAATGTCTTCTGGAACTTCTATAGAATTTATACATATATTATATTTTATATCATTAAAAACTTGTATTCTTTTTTTTTTTCTGCTTTTTACTGATGTTGTTTGATTTGTTAAAGAGTTTATCGCATTTAATATTCACATCTCATTATAAAAAAATTTAACAAAGTAAATTGACCATTGTTAAGAAAAATTGTAATAAATATATATTCTATTGGCCAATAAATGGGGGCTAGCTTGGACCAACCATTTAATTAAATCGAACATTTCAAAGTATGCAACGCTAATAAATATAAGAGGAAAATTACATCATAACCATTTTGGTTTGTTTTTCGTTATGCTTCTATGTTGGTTGTTTTTAAACTTTTAACATATCTCATAAGGTAGCTGTGATTATTTTACCTTTGTATTTCAAAAGGTGCCCACTGTCCCACCGCTGTAGGATAATTTGGATATTCCCATCTCTTTTTTTTTTTTCTTTTGTTCCAAATTGGTTTATTTTTTTAATTAATTACTAATATTAAATATCATCCTTTTTTAGAATTTTATATAATATATTTGAACTTTTTTTAATTTTTTGACATTTTCTTGTACTATTAATTAAATTTTTTTCTTCTAATAATTATTCGTAAGTCAAAAATTTCAAGCAAATTTTTAAAAATATTTAAAAAAATTGTCAATAAAATATATGATATACAAAATAATTAATTAATACAAAGAAAATAAAGCAAAGACAAAAATTAAAAAAGTGAGAGATAGAAACATCCAAAGTTATCCTACCATTACACTGTTCTAGCCGTAGTATAGAATGGTCCGTTTGGGAGATGGTGAATTTCATAGATGTTTAGAAAAATATAAATTTACAACAAAGAAAATGAATTTACATCATAAACGTAAATAGAAACATTAAAAAAACCTCTTACTGTTGACACCAATGAGTACCTTAGAAATTAACATACTTTTCTCATTTCGGCTATCAGATAAGATATGAAATATTTAATTTTTTCTTTGATATAATCCGATGTCAGGTACTTCGTAGAAATTAATACAGTCATCAATATTCAAGATTTATATATGGGTTGTGCACACCATTAATATGTTCATTGTTAATATAAAGAATGTGTAATATTGACTAATATAGTTGTCAAACTATAATGCAGGAAATATCTATTTACAAGGATCACTGTTGACCCATCATGATCACTTTTTTTGTTTTGGTTCCGACCTTTTGCACTTTTTGATATTAATTACTTATTTTTTAAATTATATATTTTTTGATAAAATTTTAAAATATTTTCTTACTTTTTTTAAATATTTTTACTTATAAATGAATAGGGAAGAAAAATTATGAATGAATAATAAAAAAAATTATAAACACTACAAAAAAACTTGCATTTTCTGACGGCTTGTCTGACGGACAGTAAGTCCGTCATAAATTCTGACGAAATTTCTCACTCCCTTGTGACGGAAATGAATGGAAGAAAAATTTCTGACGGATTTTCTGACGGCCTGTTTAAGCCGTCAGAAAATC
>JASKGM010056196.1:0-18777 GCA_034509205.1 Ceratonia siliqua | reverse complement strand
CTAGACTCACCCCCCAATTTAGAAAACAACTTAATTGGGTTGTTGAAATCTCTTAACAAGCTATTGAGCCAATTAATCCTTAGTTCAAAATGTTGTTTGGCTTGCTTAAAATCACACTCAGTTCCTTATATTAAAATTACTCTTACAAAAAATTGAACAAAATAATTCCCCACATTACTAATTAGTTCACGTGATAAGTCACATTTAACAACCCCTTCAATTTAATAAACATGGGAAGATAAGGTCAAAACCAATTTCCAAATTGCAGGCTATGAACCCATTACTAGAATAAAAAATTTTGAATAACTAAATCATGAACCATCAACCAGAAATAATTTTTGAAGCAGGAAACAAAATCCTTGTTTTGAATAAGTAAATGGTGAACCATAAACTAAAATCCTCATTTCTAAGGAAAGGATCAGTAACCATTGTTTCCAAACCCCTGAGCAAATTTTCAAATCATTGGGCACTTACATTAGAAATTATGGTCCCTCTGAATAAGCAATTAACGAAAAAACGAGATCCATCCCAAACTTTATGAATTACAGAGTTAGAATTAAGTTTGTGAATGCAGAAATTCAAACCTAATTTACATAAAGACTTGAACAAAATGTTAAGTTTAAGTTTAAACTTCCCCATCCCCGAATTAATTTTCAGCCATCAATCCTGTGAATCAATAATCTAACACACCATTTTATTTTCCTATCCTTAGCCAGAATTAGAGACAGACGAAGTACCTATTCCTATGATGGTCCAATGGGGGTTTGAAACCCGAAACATGAAAAGGAAACCCCTTTAACCATAAACATAGTCGCTATTTCTACCAAAAGCAAAGCTGAAAGATTCTTATGCAGCAGATAAACACATTGGAAATGTTAGTGAGGCATTATGGTTTTTCTTATTAAGTCATGACATAAAAGCAAGGCATGTTCCTTACAAGAACTGGAAGTCAGCTTGGAGTAATAGCACAGCCATATACCATTAATCAGTTCAAGCATATTCAATTACAGTATTCTTAATGCACCTTGAATCAAACATGAAGCCAGAATCCTGTGTTAATTATATTCTCAATACTACATTCGAACCCATACATCAAAGCATTAGAAACTATGAGCCATTTGAAGTTAATAACCTTACATGAAAAAGCCAACCAAACTGAAATTGCTAAGTCAGAATAAGATTAAAACCCATATTGCCAAAACCAGAAAGCTAAACGAAGGAAGCCAGAAATAGGTTCAGAAAAAAAAAAAATTTACAAGACCAGTATCTGAGTGTACTGTAATCAAAGCCTTGGCCCTATACTAATAACCCCAAAAGGAATCAACCTACCTCTATGAATAATCCTAGGTGATGAACTCATTTCCTTTTAGATTCTTCAGAAAAGCACACTATTTCTTCTTTGCTGGCTTCAGGATCACGCACTTGGCCCTTGATTTTCCTCTTGTGTTTTTCAATCCCCCTTTTTTGTGAGGTTATCCTCTCTGTTTTATAGGCACGAAAGGGAACCAAATCCCGTGGAAATAGGCCGTAGATGCTAAGAATCCCCAAGTGTTGCGCATGGTGGTGGCAGGACCATGGAGGAGCAACAAAACGCAGGCAGATTTTGGTTATGGAATAACTGAAATTGCAGAAAAGGAGAAAGGGATAGGGGAGGGTAGAGACAGATAGGGGAACAGAGACAAACCGTGAAGCATCAAATAGGGAAGCTGTACAGTGGCATGGGCTTGGCACAAAGTAGAGTAGCATAGGGAAAAGAGGGAAGTCAGAAAAGGTACAGAGGCGTGGTGTGAAAAAGGAAAGTGTAGAGGGAAAGCATGGACGATGAGCGTGCTTACCCAGCCATGCTTGAGAGGACCGAAAAGAGGCGTAGAGTAGGAAATGAGGGGAAGGGTGCGTGGTTTCAACGTGTGGGTTGCAGAGGAGAGAATAACCCTTATGTTTCAGAATAGGTGAAAGAGAATGGGGAAAATAGGTGCCATAGGGTTTCAGCATATAGGGTTCCGGGTTGGGCCAAACTGGGTCGGTGGAGGGCTCCAGTTAGTTTTAGGTTGGGCCTAGGTTAATGGATTAGGCTGAGCGGTTTTTGGTTAGTCAATTGGGCTGAGCTATTTATTTGTCTGAAAAACATAAGGGTTGGGTGCATTGGGCTTATGACTATATATTATCTTTTTTTTTTGTTTAAAATAAAATAACAATAATGATAATAAATAAATAGAAAGATAAAAACAGTTGGACAAAATTAAGTGTTCACAGTGTGTGGGATGCTAAACCTACATACAATGAAAGTTTGAACAAATATTTTAGCTTGCCTAGCACTTATGGTGGCTAAAGGTTCAGCCTCTATCCATTTGAGAAAGTAATATACTCTATCTATTTGAGAAAGTAATCTATCGCTACTATAAAGAATTTCCTATGGTCGGTTCCTTTTAGGAGGGGTCTTAGCAGGTCGAGGCCCTATATGCAGACCAGGGTTTGATTGTTGTGTAAAGATCGGTGGGAAGTGCTATGTGGCGATGGAAAAATCTTTAACATTTGTCGCATCTCTTAACAAGTTATATTGCTTCAAACTTTAAGGTCGACTAGTAATATCCTGCTTATAACATTTTCATTGCTAGTGACTGAGCTCCAATGTGGTGTCCTCATATGCATTCATGGACTTCTAAGAGGACATATTGAGCTTCCCTTGGGGAAAGAAACTTGATTAAAGGTGTATAGTATCACGTTTATACAGTGTTTCTCTCATAAAACAATATGCATTAGTTGTTCTTTGTATTTTTCAAGCCTCAGCTTTCTTAGTTGGCAGGTTCCCTGTTTTCAAATAGTGTTTAATTGGGGTCATTTAATTTGAATGTTAGTTCTTTAAGTTAAAGTTTTTGAATTGGATGTTGAGGTTCGCTAATGTCTCTTGAATTATGGTTTGGTTATTTTTTGGGATTTTACTACTGGCCATTTTGGAGCTGGGCAGCCCAGGTGTTTTTGTTTCTCAGGAAGTGGTGGATTTCAAATTCTTTTAGGTTGGAAGTGAGGGTTTTTACTTTTTCAAGTTATTTCATTATTTGTGGGTTCTTTGCCTAGTAATCTCATCTCACTTGACTGGGTAGGAGCCATGAATCACTTTATACTTTTATGTTATTGGATTCGAGTTTTATGGCAAGGCGAAGTCATGCTATCAGTGCTTTTTATTCAACTTGGTTGTTTAAGGTTGGGAAATTAAAGTGGAGAGATTGTTTAACAATTATTTCCCCTAGTCCCTCAATGATTATTCTCACCCCTCTTTCTTTTGAGTTTGATGAACTATCGATTGCTAATGTCAATGAGGGTTGTTGATTGGTTTCTCGGGGTTCCTGGTGAGTTTGACCGTGAAGTTGACCAAGGTTTGTGCTTTGATGGCTCCTCAAGGTTCATATGTGATTAAATGTTCAGACAATTCTACAATGCCCCTAATAAGTGTCCAGCCATGTCGAGTTTTTTGAGGATTTGCCTTATCGGGTAGTCTGTTCTGACTATTATTTGGTGGTTCTGGAAGTAAGGTCAGAATCATCAAGTTAAAAGTAGTAGAGTATAGGTGAGTTTTTCTATTTTTTGGTATTTTAGTTCTGGTCCTTGAAGGGAATAGCCTGTGTAGTATATAGGGAGTTGGTTGTTTCCTATTTCTTGAAGTAACGCCTCATTGATAGCATAGTAGGATGCGAAGAGATAAATGTAAAGAGTTTCTCCTGTCACTGGTTTGGATACGATGAGAGGTGTGGCTAAATATTCTTTTAGTTGGTCGAATGCTTGTTGGCATTTGAGGGTCCATTGAAAATTTTTGACTTTTTTCAAAACTTTGTATAATGGTTGAGCTCAGTTTGCCGGTTTGGACATGAAGCAGGTGAGTGTGGTAATTCTCCATATTAGCCTCTGCACTTCTTTAACTGACTTGGGAGGTTCCATTTTGATGATTGCATCACATTTCTCTAGATTATCCTCTATTCCTCGGTGGGTTAACATGAAGTCAAGGAATTTACCTGCTTCAACACCGAAGGCGCACTTAGTCAGATTTAGTCGCATGTTGTGTTTCCTTAATTCTGCAAATGTTTTGGCTAGGTCCTTTAAGTGGTTCTCTTCTGTTTGGGACTTGACTAGCATATCGTCAACGTACACTTTGACATTTCTTCTTATTTGGTTCCTGAAGACTTTGTCCATTAAACATTGATAATTCTTTAACTCGAATGGCATGACTTTGTAGCAGTATGTTGCCTTTTTTGTGATGAATAATGTTTTGTCTTCACTATTGGGATGCATCCGGATATAGTTGTAACCTGAGTAAGCATCCATGAAGCTTATAACTTGAAGCACTGTAAACTAGTTTGTCTATGTTCGGGAGAGGGTATTAGTCTTTTGGGTAGGCTTTATTTAGGTTGGTGAAGTCTACACACATACGCCACTTCCCGTTAGACTTCTTCACTAGGACTACATCGGATAACCATGTTGTGTATACGATTTCTCTGATGAACCCAGCTTTCAGAAGCTTCTGGACCTTTTCCTGGATTGTCGTTTGTCCCTCAGGGCCTAAAGTTCGTTTCTTTTGTTTGATCAGGTTTTATCCTACATTACTTGCTAGTTTATGACATATAAAGTTGGGGTTTATACTTGGCATGTCAGATACTGTCTATGCGAATAGGTCGACATTCTCCTTGAGTAACTATGCTAGTTTCTGAAGTTTTACTAAGGAAATGTTTGATCCCACTAGGACCATTTGCTCGGGAGCTAGACCAACTGATTGTCAGCAAATCTCCCTGGGGTACGGGTCGGTCTTCTTGCTCTTTCCTTGTCTCGAGCTCTTGCATAGAGGTCCAACTTGTAGAGGTTGTGGCTGGTTTTCCTTATTATAGCTTCTGGTGGTTAGTGCTTAAATTGGTGTTATAGCAAACTCTCGCATGGAGTTGGTTGCCCTTTACTGACCCCCTGGTTCCCTTATCCTTGGGTAACTTAAGCAACAGGTGTCTGGTGGAAACTATAGCGCATACTTGGTTCAAAGATGGCCAGCCAAGGATAATATTGTAAGCCGCAAAGTAGTTGACAACTAAAAAATGTGTTTCCATGCTGGTGAAGTCTGGGTACTCCCTTAGGGTCACTCTTAAGTTAATTGTGCCTTTAATTTCTACATGAGTGCCAGAGAAACCAACCCGGGTTCTACATGAGTGTTGGGGAGATTGAGTTTGGGGAAGATGTTGAAGAAGAGTATATCTGTTGAGCTTTCTTTATTTATCAAGACCTTCTTAACTTCAAAGTTGGCTACAAAGCAGCTTATGACTATGAGATCATCATGGTCTCTATCAATGGTGCCATAATCCTCTTCGGTGAAGCTTATGATGGGGTCTGGTCTATGTTTTTTCATGGTTAAGTGAAGGGTTTCATGTTGCTTGCACCCAATGGCCCTTTGGTGTCTCTTTCTAGATGCCTTGGAGAGTTTTCCACCTCAAATCCCCCTGATAATATGTTGATAACCCCGTCACGTTTCTCCAAGGATCTTGGTTAATTGCCACTATATTTAGTGATAAGCTTCTGGATGAGGCTGGTGTTGGGGTGATCCGTCTCGCCGGGGTGACCTTCGCCTACCAGTGGTATCCTAATTTCTTGAAAAGAGAAGAAGGTTATCCCAAAATGTTTGAAGGAGTCCCCTTGCATGAGGTCTTCTATGAGATTTTGCAAGTACTTGTAGCTACAAGTATCACCTATTCCCCGGTGGAAGGCACAATATGTTTCCTTTTTTGACCCCACTGGGGAGGTTGGCAAGTCTCGTTTGGTATATCCCATATATTATTTGGGTGTTGGGTTGGTTTATGAGGGTAAATGTATTAAAGCAAAGGCAAATAAGGATCTCTCATTTTCCTATGTTCTCTCCTATCTTGGTAGGGTTTTTTTGTCTTTAGCGATTTGGGCTTTTAGTTCTACCATTCCCAACATTTCTTCCAAGTTTACATGCTTGGCTACCCGAATTAGGAGTTTGGTTAGGTTTACGGGTGAATCTAGGATTAGGCTTTCTTGGAAACATCCAGGACAAAGGCTAGC
Organism: Ceratonia siliqua; assembly: GCA_034509205.1. NCBI lineage: Eukaryota > Viridiplantae > Streptophyta > Magnoliopsida > Fabales > Fabaceae > Ceratonia > Ceratonia siliqua. Next base: position 12,723 of record JASKGM010056196.1, on the reverse strand, counting down.
TTGAAGGGCATGTATTGCCACTGGGTCTCTAAGATTGTGAACTTAGAGGGAGAGGGTGTTGAATCACTGGATGTAATAATTCAAGGGTTCGCCCTCCTTCTGTCTGAGGGTTAAAAGGGTGGCAGATGTTCTTTAGTGGGTGATGCTTGCTGAGAAGTGGGTTATGAAAAGCCTTTTAATGTTGCCAAAATTTGCAATTCAGAACCATTGGAGGGCTAACTTCCTTAATGTTGTTGTGAATTCCCTGCAATTGAGTTCTTCCCTTGAGCCATTCAACATAATGACCTTGCTGTAGTTTTCTATACACCCTCTAGGGTCGGAGGATTAATCATATGGCTCAAGTTATGGTTGTTTGAAGCGTTGTGGGAGAGGATAGTTTACTATATGTTGGGTAAAAAGGTATTCTTCTGTGTTTGTGGATGGTTGGTCTAAGGCTTCTCAGGTTAGGACATGATAGGATGAGAGGGCATTTTCAGCTTAGAAATCTATATTGGCCAATTATTGGTGTGGTGAGGTATCGTGTGTGGATTTGGCCGAGTTAAGAGGGTTGCCAAACTGTGGGTTGACCGAGTTATGGAATGGTCGAGATTCGGCATGTTGTCCTTTTGTTGTTTTTGTTTTCTAAGATCATCTAATTTAGCCTTCTCTGCCCTCTCTTTCTCGAGAGCCTCAATTCTCTACAAGATGAGTGGCGGAATGGATTCGTGGTGCATTTGTGGAGGTGGAATTCCATGGAGGAGTGAGGGATTGGTCCCTCCTAGGTGCCCCTATGGTAATGATAGTTAGTTAGGATCAAGAGCGTATGAGAGCTTCCTGGGTGTACCGCCCTGAGTAGGCGGGATGTTTCCAAATGGTCTGGATGCGTCCATGAGATCAATAGAGAATCAATAGAGAAAAACACTCCTCACAGTCGATGCCAAATGTCGATACCTGTGTCAAGATGGGGTAAGGTCGGGTCATTGTCCTAGCATCCAAATGCCCAAGTGTCCTGCCAATTATGTAAACAAAGTGAGCTCAAAGCTGGGGAGGTTAGCCCGTACTCCGATGCTTAAATCAGAAAGTTTCTGAGTTGAAAATGGGGCAATAATCAGAATTTGAAGTCCCTTCTTAGACATACTTGACAGGTGGTATTTATAGACTGGTTAGTGGACTTTAGTCATTGGTCCATTTGGTGGGCCTTTGTATTGGGCCATATTAATCTAGGTGTCTACAATAACAAAAATATGAATTTTTCAGAAACTGTATTGTGACCTGCAATTTTCAAATTGTGATAACATCTTCATTTTGAATCCTTTTTGAACAAATGATATACAGTTAAAAGAAATCACTTGAAACAAGATTTCTAATAATACCTTACAAGTAGAATAATCAAGTGTACAGTTTCAATGCCAACCTTTGAAAGTTGGTTGTTTGAGCACAAATTCTAGAATTCCAAAAAAATTCAGTGTCGAATTTCAAACTTCGAGCAATCATAACTTCTTCAATTCACATCAATACTTAATAAATAATATATCTTTGTAAAGCCCCTGAAACAAGCTTTCCAACGATATCTGAGTTGCAAAAACTGATTCACTGTACAGAGAAAGAAAATCCTCGAAATCTGACCATTTGAATATGCAAAATAAACTTTGCATTGTTTTCTTCTCTTAATTTACAAACCGATTTTTCGTCAAATTTTTTTTAAAAGTTCAATTCTGTAACAGCAATCCTTCATCCAAATTTTGTGGTATATAATGCTCAATTCAAAAAGTCTCAATTAATGTGTTTAATTGAACCCAAAAATAAAATAAAAATGAGATGTTCTTACTTAAAGAACTAGGTTATGATCTCAATGACGGAATTCAAAGTTGCAATCAAGTGATAAATTTAATACAAATTTTACCTTTTTTAGATCCTATTGTCTACTGCTCTTCTTCTTAAGCCAAACAGTGTGTTTATGAATCACACTGAACTAGAGATCCACAACTAGCCACCTAGATTCACTCACGAAGGAGAACTTTTCTTTTATGATGCAGTCTTTGCATCAATTTTCATACTTGTCTCTGTTTTCTCTCTTACCATATCTCAACCTCTCTTTCTGATAAGTTTTCTTCTCACTTATCTCATAAAATGAGAAACTTCTCATAACTTCTAAATTAACAAAAAAAATTAATCATAACTTTTGAGTCTTGGGTCACTTCAGCTTTTTATGGACGACCAAATATCCAATAAAATTGAATGAAAAATAATTTTTTAATTAAAATAAATTTATTTTTAAAATATTTTTATTATATTAAAAAGTTTTAGAATTCATCTCTAGAAAAAACTTGCTTTTTTTAAAAGATTAAACTCTCTCATGTATTTAATTTTTTTTATTAATTATTAATTTATATTTTATCACAATAAAATCTTAAATTAAAAATAATAATGATAAAAATAAAGTAAAAAAATTAAAATTAAATATTATTTGGGATACCTATAATGCACACCCCTAAATTCCATGTACTTTAACTTCTAGTCAATCCCCCCCCCCCCCCTCCCTTCCCATCACACTCATACCAAAATCTTATCGTGAAGCTGCACTGAATGTGATGTGAAGTGATGTGGATGGTGCCGTGTTAAAACACCATTTGTTTCAAGTTTCAACACGATATTCATTTGACTTCACAATGAATTAAATCAAACACAGCCAAGAAACTCATATTATTAGTGTTTTAGTTAATCACATCACCAACTCAATGTATTTGACTTAATTATACTTAAGTATTTGGCGTGATCATAGTTTACTCGGACTTCTTGAATCCACAAGCCCTTTTTGGCTTCAGGCATATAAATTGATTAGCATCTCTATTTTCTTTTTCTTTTTTTTTTTCACAAAGTGTTTGTTTAATTTATAAATACATTTTAAAACATAATACCCATGTCACAACTATATTTGAAAGTTTAACAGAGAATTGAGTGGAATAGAATGGAACAAAATGGAATAGAAGGGAAAGAAAATGAACCAAATTAACTTATCATCTTTTTCTTTGAAAGTTTAACATAAAAATACAAGAAATTTTTTTCATATTTATTTGAAATTTTAAATAAAAACAAACGAAATGATAAATATTATAGATAAAAAACTATAATATAATCCTTATTTATAATAGAACAAAAATTCAATAGACATCTGATCAATATGTGTATTTGAATATTAATTTAAATTCAAAAAAATAAATCAAATTGTAATTCTAAATCCATAATACTCATAACAGCACAAATAAGTGAAAATCATATTTTGATATGAATATTTAATACATATCACACATAATTTGATGGAAGAATAACACTTTCATATGAAAAATTAGATTAGCTAATGGCAATTACATATAAAAAAAAATATATTTGAGGAAGGGGGTGAAGTGAAAGCAGTAAGTAAAAATATGAATTTGAAGAAATGAATATGTAGCATATTATATTATAAAAATAAAGGACAAATATTTCAATCAATAAATAGAAATAAGTGTTCTCCTTTTTACCTAGGAATGATAATGGGCGGGTACTCAGTTATTTTTTTAATATCAATATCGAAATCCAAAACAAATATTCAATATTCAAACCCTATTCGAATTTAAATAAAAAATTACATATCTAATACTAGCACTCAAAATATCTAATATTTAAAATACTTGAAGATATTATGGTAATGGGTATCAAATATAAGATATCCAAAATATATAATATTATACTATCACGTTCTAACCCGTTGAACTGTGATCAACGCACAAACCAAGGATATGCCAACCTTATAGTCCAAGCTAGCCATATTTGAAACCTTTTACATATTGTCACAATCCAACTAACCATTGACCCAAGCAAGTCTTATCAATTACATATACTTGGCCACATCTGATACAAGACTTTATAATATTCACAGATAATGAAACATTTCACATTGAAACCAAATCATACAATGAATTATATCTCATAAAACACCAAATCCAAATACACTTTGATTACAATCAAACACAAATTCTCTCTCTCTCTCTCTCTCTCTCTCTCTCTCTCTCTTATTCCAAATCTCTTCTTATTTGCAGTTCTTGGAATCTGATTGAGAAATGCTTCTACATGTCGAATGAACCTGCAAAATAAAAGCAAAGTTCATGAAGGGGGTGAGCTACACAAAGCTGAGTGAGAAAAATTAATCCAAAAAGTAATTATAACTCGTGCAATGCATGTACACATGAACTTAGGATACTTCATCAATTGTCTTAACCTTCCTCTACTGACTCATCTCATTATGGCATAACGGATGTAATGATATGCTTTACAAAGGATAAAATACCATAAGGATTCCTTTATAGAAATAAAGTTTCTAAATGATCCAAAGTTACTAATCCAAGTTCCAATTCCTCCATTCAAAATGAAATCAAGTAAATAATAGGGGAATCCCATAGAGTTCTATGAAAGAACTCAAATGGTCCGCCCCCCTGACTCAACTCAACTGGAGGGAAAACAAATATCTCACCCTCAGAACTCAACTCAATCGAGGGGAGGCTCCTCTAGGACTTAACTCAACCAGGTAGTAGGAGAGTGATGGCTCTACACTTTATCTCTGAAACTCAACTGGCAGAGTTTGTGACCTAGATGTATCTAGTGGTTCTATCACCATATAACTTTGTATCCCAAAAAACCATGATATTTACAACCAAATCATAACATAGCCACATGCCCATATGCCCTCTCAAATAATCATAAATAGGGGTTTCTATGAAACTTATTCGTTCGAAACAGTATTTTGAAATTCCCTTCTAATTAGGTAGGAAAATTATAAAAATTCATAAACTTAAACAAAATACCATTTACGTAATTTTGTTCTGAGTAGAAGATGCAAAAATCCAACTATTTCATAAAAAGAAAATATATGATCATAATGCACATGTACCATATCATGCATGAACCTCTGATGCAATCTAATTCCCTCTTTCCTGAGTATCCTTCCGTAGTGTGGTTCCACAAGTCTATATATATCTATATATATATATATATATATATATATATAGACACACACACACTTGTAAAATTATCCTTGACTCTAAGCCCAATCCTTATTCTATGCAACTACAGCTTATTAATGTACCTATTTGTAGTCCTTAACACATTTTCTTCTTTCGTACTAACTTCTCTATTTATTATTTAAGATTCCCTTTAATTCATTTATTATTATTCTTACTATGCCTTTTTCACCCTTAGCCTTACCGGTTCCTACTAGTCTAAGTGTGTATGTTTATTGGCTTTGTATTATTATTATCCTACATTCATCAATTCCTCATGCATTTACCTAATGTCTTTCCTATACACCTTTACTTATACCTACTCTCAAGAGTCATGATGCTATTTGGAAGAGATTTTCCTCACCTTAAACCCTTCAAATTGAAATCTACATATCCAAAGCTCCTTGCAGGGTCCAACCATTGTTTTTAAATCACTTCCCATGGCACTAGAAAACCATACCCAAAACAGTATGAGCATTATATATTGTTTGAGTAAAGTTTCTCTTGCTCAAAATAAGGGAAAAGTTTCAGAATCAACTAAATCCAAAAAATTTCATTGCTTGTGGTTTCCTAAGACACCAAATAACCCACTAAAGGGAAGAGAGTTGATTGGTAACTTCCATCATGCTCTAGGTACTTGTGGTAACTCTTGGGAAACCCCACACAAATTTCTCCCTTTCTCATGAATAGTAAAACAAAGTCTTGCTCAAAATAAGGGAAAAGTTTCAGAATCAACTAAATCCAAAAAATTTCATTGCTTGTGGTTTCCTAAGACACCAAACAACCCACTAAAGGGAAGAGAGTTGATTGGTAACTTCCATCATGCTCTAGGTACTTGTGGTAACTCTTGGGAAACCCACACAAATTTCTTCCTTTCTCATGAATAGTAAAACAAAGTAAAAAATGCTTAAAAATCACTTGTAAATACTTACTTGAGTTTTGGGAGCATGAATATCCTCTCGAGCATCTCCCCAACTAAAAAAATTATTGACATGGACTAACAAACGTGTAGATCTCTTGCACTATCTCTTGCACTTATTTCTACTATATCTCTTGTATATGTTTATAATTTTAAAAAATTATGGTTATTTAAGCTAATTGAGGGGCACAATTAATTTTTTTTAAAAGGCTAATTTGAGAGAATTTTATAGTACTAATTGAAAAAAGTAATATTTTTAAATTATCAAAATATTAATTTAATTTATAATATAATTAAATTTTATGGAACTTTTTTTATTAAATTTTAGTCTAAATTAAAAAACTTTTTTTATTGGAATATGAAATTTTAAATCTTAATTACATTTTTTGATTGAAAAGAATAACCTAACCAAAATAAATATATTTTCATATGTCATTATTTATATCATATATTATTTATTATCATTATTATAAATTATGATAAAATATATTTTTGATCTCTTAATTTTATATGAAATTTTATTTTCCATCCCTTAAGTTTTTTTTATTGTCAATTTGTCCTGCAACTTAAAATAATTCATAAATATTTTTCCTTCCTTGATTTTCCGGTGTTCTTAAAGTTTTCAGACTTGCTAATTCACCACAATAACATTACTATAACCTCCACTTATCATTGCTCATGGATATATGATCATTGTTGCTCATTGCTCATGGATATATGATCATTGAGAGTCGGTTGTAATTTCACTCAATCCTCAAGAATCTTGATAAAGTTACAATTTAGATGTGCAAACCCTCAACTAATTTGAGGATAATATTTTAGGGAAAACTAGTTAAAGGATAAAACATGCAAGAGTGTCATATAAAATACTTAGCTAATAAATTAACTGAGCCACCTAAAATGCAATGTAACAACTTACCGCTAGTGATTTTAATTGACTGAGGATATGTGAGTTATAAAATTAATGAAATTTGTAAAATTGAATAACAAAATTGACACTAATAAAAATTAGTTACATAAATAAAACAACATTAAAGTATATATTTTAACCAACAAAACTATCAAAATACTGTAACAAGCGCCACTGGATCTATGTACTTCATCCGATCAACTCTCCTGTTGGCTAGGGATGAATATTTAGATGATGTATTCCATTTAGTTTCAATCTCAGGCTCTCCGCACATGTTCATTTTATCTCTTTTTGATCCAAGAATTGAAAGAAGGACAGTGAGATAGAAGCACAAGCAAACCACATGCTTCTTGTTGAGGCCACACATTTTGGGCAATTACATATAAAAAAAAAATCATATTTGAGGCAAAGGATAAAGTGAAAGTATTAAGCAAAAATATGAATTTGAAGAAATAAATATGTGGCACATTATATTATAAAAATAAAGGACAAAAATATCAATCAATAAATATAAATAAGTTTTCTCCCTCTTTACCTAGGAATGGCAATGGGCGAATACTTCGTCATTTTTTTAATATCACTATCAGAATTTGAAACACATATTCAATATCCGAACCCCATGTGAATTTGAAAAAAATTGCACATATAATACTTGTACCCGAAATATTTGACATCCAAAATACCTGAAAATATTATAGTAATGGGTATTGGATATAGGATATCCGAAATATATGATATTATATTGTCACGGCTCAACCGGACTGTGATCAGCACCAAGACCAAGGATATGCCAACTCTCGAGCCCAAACTAAGCTAGTCAGATTTGAAACCTTTTACATATTGTTATGACCCAAACCCCAGGCCATGACTGGTGCTAGATTGAGGGTCCCTCGACCCACCAACCCAAACAAACTTTATCAATCACATATGTCTAGCCACATTTGATACAAGACTTTATAATCATTCACAAATAATGAAACTAACATTTCACATTTAAAATGAATCATACAAGAAATTATATTTCATATAACACCAAATCCAAATACACTTTGGATTAAAATCAAACACCATTTCTCTCTCTCTCTCTCTCTCACTCACACATTCCAAACCCCTTCTTATATGCAGTTCTTGGAATCAGATTGAGAAATGCTTCTATATGTAGAAGGAACTTGCAAAATAAAAAGCAAAGTCCCCGAAGGGGTGAGCTACACAAAGCTGGGTGAGAAAAATCAATCCAAAACATAATCATAACTCATGCAATGCATGTATGCATGAACTTAGGATACTCCATCAATTGTCTTAACCTTCCTCTCCTGACTTTTCTCATTATGCCATAACGGATACAATGATATGCTTTATAAAGGATAAAATACCGTAAGGATTCCTTTATAGAAATAAGATTTTTGAATAATCCAAAGTTACTAATCCAAGTTCCAATTCTTCAATTCAAAATGAAATCAAGAAAATAATAGGGGGATCCCATGGAGTTCAATGGAAGAATGACTCAAATGGTCGACCTCTAGAACTCAATTCAACTGGTGGGGAAAAAAATATCTCACCCTCGGGACCCAACTCAATCGAAGGGAGGCTCCTCTAAGACTTAACTCAACCAGGGAGTAGGAGAGTGATGGCTTTATACTTAACCTCCAGGACTCAACTTAACTGGCAGAGGTTGTGAGTTAAATACACCTAATGGTTCTACTATCATAGAATTATGGATCCCAAAAACCATGATATCTGTAACCAAATCATAAGATAGCCATATGGGCACATATGCCCTCTCAAATAATCATAAACAGGGGTTTCCATGAAACTTATCCGTTCAAAACAAAATTATGAAAATCCCTTTTAATTAAGTAGTAAAATCATAAAAACTCATAAATTCGAACAAAATACCATTTACATAAATTTGTTTGGGTAAAAGATGCAAAAATTCAAATGTTTCATAGAAAGAAAGTATATGATCATAATACACATGTATATATATACATATATACACACATACACACACATATACAATTATCCTCAACTCTATAAGCGCAATCCTTACTCTATGCAATCGCCGCTTATTAATGTACATACATGTAATCCCAGTCACATTTTCTTGTTTCATACTTACTTCTTTATTTATTATTTAATATTCCCTTCATTTATTATTATTATTCTTACTATACCTCTTTCACCCTTAGCCTTATCTATTCCTACTAGTCTAAGTGTGTACATTTATTGGCTTTGTATTATCATTATCCTATATTCATCAATTCCTCATTTATTTACCCAATGCCTTTTCCTACACGTCTTTATGTACTCTCAAGAGTAAAGAGATACTTTGGGAGATATTTTCCTCACTTTAAACCCTTCAAATTGGAATTCACATATTCAAATTTCCTTTGGTCCAACTGTTGTTTTTGAATCACTTTCCATGGCCCTAAAAAATCATACCCAAAATGATTTTGATATTAAATATCATTTGAGTAAAGTTTTTCTAACTCGAAATAATGAAAAAGTTTCAAAATGAGTTGAGTCTAAAAATCTTCGTTGTGTGTGATTTTTCAAGCCACCAAACAACCCAGTAAGGTGAAGAGAGTTGATTGGTAATCTCCATTACATTCTAGGTATTTGTGGTGACTCTTGAGAAACCTCACACTAATTTTTCCCTTTCCCATAAATATTAAAATAGAGTAAAAATACTTAAAAATCACTTTGTAAATATTTATCTTAGTTTTAAAGGCATGAACCTCCATCAGAGCACCTGCCCAACTGAAAAATTTATTGACATGGACTAAAAAAGGTGTAGATCTCTTGTACTTATTTATACTATATCACTTATATATGTTTATAATTTTAAAATTCTTGTTTATTAAAGCTATTTGAGGGATATAATTAATTTTTTTTTAAATACGATAATTTAACTTTAGAGGACTTAATTGAAAAAAAGTAAAATCTTTAAATTACCAAAATATTAATTTAATTTAGATTATAATTAAATTAAATGGAACTTGAATATAATTTTTTTATTAAATTTTAGCCTAAATTAAAAAACTAAGTTTTTACTGGAATATGAAATTTTAAATCTTAATTACATTTTCCGATTGAAAAGAATGACCTAACCAAAATAAATATATTTTCATACGTCATTACTTTTATCATATATTATTTATTATCATTATTTTATATGATAAAATATATTTTTAATCTCTTAATTTTATATGAAATTTTATTTTTCATCTCTTAATTTTTTTAGTGTCAATTTGTCCTTCAACTTAAAATAAATTATAAATATTTTTCCTTCCTTGCTTTTTCGCTGTTTTTAAAGTTTTCAAACTTGCTAATTCACCACAATAACATTACTCTATCTCCACCTATCATTGCTCATGGATATATGATCATTGAGAGTCAGTTGTAATTCCCCTGCCTCAAGAATCTTGATAATGTTACAATTTAGATGTGCAAACCCTCAACTAATTTGAGGATAATATTTTAGTGAAAACTAATTAAAGGATAAAACTTGCAAGAATGTCACATAAAATACTTAGTTAATAAACTGAGCCACCTAAAATGCAATGTAATAACTTACCGTCAGTGATTTTAATGGACTGAGATATGTGAATTAAAAAATTTATAAAATAACATGTAAGTAGAAAAATATAGGTCCTGTTTGAAATGAAGTTAAAAAATAGTTTTTTTATTTTTTTGTTCTGCGAAAATAAAAAAACTCGTTTGGGTGATTGTTTTCATCAGTTGTTTTTAAAAACTATTTCCAACAAACAATAATTAGAAAACAAAAAAATAAAAATAATTTTTTTATATTTTGACTTGTTTTCTTCATCTGTTTTCTAAAAAATACAAAAAATAACTAATAAAAAATATTTTTACTCAAACAAATTTTTTATTTTATAAAATTATTTTTTAAAATTATTTTCAAAAATTATTTTTAAAAATAATAAAATAAAAACTATTCCAAACAACCCCATATATTTTAACCTTCAAAACTATCAAAATACTGTAACAAGCACCACTGGATATATGTACTTCATCCGATCAATTCTTTTTGCTTAGGTATATTTCGTGCTTGGCTATATTATTCCAAAATTAGTCATATTTTTATATTAGTATTTTATTTTTTATATCAATTTAGACCCAACAGAAGGTCTTACTATCTTCATGAGTAATTTTTTATTTTTTTATTTTTTGTTTTTACATTTTTTATAATTTTTTATAAACAATTTAAAAAAATTTAAAAATATCAAAAATCAAAACATTTGTTTACTTTTTCTTAGTTTTATTTTACTTTATTTTTTGATTTATTTTTAAATATTTATGTTATAAATTTTTTTTGATTTACTTTTTTTTATTTTTTAAGAAAATTTTTAAATTATTTCTTAAAATAAAAATTATAAACAAATAAAAAATAAATAAATAAAATGATATTCTAAAAATATTACTAATCTTGAAGTAATATAACAAGACTTTAGACGAATTTAAAAACATTTTGAAAAAATAAAAAAGTAAAGTTTTATTTATTTATTTATTTTTAAATATTTTTTATAAATTTTTTATTTTTATAATTTTTTTAATTTATTTCTTAAAATAAAGAAAATGCTACCTTTTAGTTTGTTATCCAAGAACTGAAAGAGAGACAGTGAGATAGAAGCACAAGCAAACCACGTGTTTCTTGTCAGAGGGTTTGAGGCCACAAAATTTGGGCAAATTTAAGTGTCGCCGGTTAGTGTGCATGCATAGGAAATTATACTATCTAAGCTCATATCCTTGTGTTTTATTTGTTTTAAATTATTTATTATTTAAAATAATGATATAAGAATTAAGTTGATTATTAAATAATATTAATTTTAATAAAAAATAATTATACTTTACTCAATTATTTTTATTAAAGTCAATTTAAATTCTTGTTATTACTCTATTAAAGATAACAATAAATAAAGATAATGTTAAAAAAATAATAATTAATACTTTATTGGTAATGTAAAATGACAGATAATTTGAAATAAAATAGAATTTTTAAAATAACAGATAATTTAAAACGAATGAAGTAACATATTAGATATATTTTTAGATTTATATTCATGTAGGTATTAAATTCAAGGTCCATCCTATCTTTATCAAATTTTTAAATATTTCGAATCATTTTAATTTGAAGTGATCACAATAAAATATTATTATATTAAATAATATCTTAGAGAAATATATATTTGAAAAAATGTATATATATAGTATCTAAGCTCATATCCTTATAACATATTAGATCTATTTTTAGATTTATATTCATGTAGGTATTAAATTCAAGGTCCATCCTATCTTTATCAAATTGTTAAATATTCCGACTCATTTTAATTTGAAGTAATCACAATAAAATATTAATATATTAAATACAATGTTAGAGAAATATATATTTGAAAAAATCTATATATATATATATATATATATATATATATATACCTAAACTCAAACGACTAAATTTTATGAGTGTACATTAAATCTGAGTATAATGCTGACCCTACTCAAACAACCATTCCCTCTTTTACATTAAAAAAAAAAATACAAATCTTTACCTATAGAGCCAAAAATCCAGACATGCACATATAAAGATGGTTCACTAATTGTTAATAGTTGATACCAAAATCTTATCTTTACAATTATTCAATTTACAATGGCGCATACTATACATTTATTTCATGTATTTTTAATCATTATATTATTAGCATATATAAAACTAAGTTACGATACTCAACATTTTTAAACTGTGTCTGAGGGTAGGATTTTATCGAACGCAAATATTTTATACTTCTTAAATAATGTGAAAATTTTATTTTTATAAAATTTTTAATATTGTTTTTATTATATCCAATTTTTATTAAACT
>JASKGM010056174.1:0-18781 GCA_034509205.1 Ceratonia siliqua | reverse complement strand
TTAATTTATATATATATATATATATATATATATATATATATATATATATATATATATATATATATATTGTGTGTGTATGTTAAGATTTAATGTTATTTAATATAAAATAAATTCCATTGAATTCTCTTAGGCGTTGATGAAATTATACACATTTTTTGTTACTTAGTAAATTATTTTAAATTTTAATATAAATAATACGAATCAATAAGAAGATTTGTAGTTTTTTTTTAGTAAAAAGGGGTTTATGTTGTGTAAAATTTTAAAAAAATAAATTTGTGTAATTTAAAAAAACTTGTTGAAAGGTTCATAAAATTTATTTTTAGAATGAGACAATCCCACTAGTGATACGCAATGCAAAGGGTTAGTTATAGGGTTGGAATCTATAAAAAGCAACAAAAAATGAGACCAAAAGTAGTGATAACTGGCATTTATCACACGCTTCAAAAGCCATAGAAAAGCTGGTGTTATTAAAAACTGTAAAAAATGCAAACTTTTTCTTAAATTATTAAAATATGTAGTTCCAAAACTATCCATACTTAGATTACAATGTTAAGATTGGCACTCAATTTCTTTTTTAAATACACTAATATGGAAATACATTTTTAAAATTGTTCCATAAAAAAAGTAAGATTGATTAATATCTCAACGAACTTAAAAATACTCTTATCATATAAATAAAAAGAATAATAAGTAAATTAATAATTTAATCTTTTAAATATATATTTTTTTAATATTATATCCTAATATTCAATCTTCTTAATTTAGTTTCTTAATATTTTATCACTTCTTAATTTGGTCTTTCTATTAAATGCAACAAATGCTAATGTGATATTAAGGAAAGTCTACTGGCCAAAACGACACCTTCTCGACATTTAACATGGAGTTGTGTTTTTGTCATTTTTATATCACTAATTTTATATTGTTATTATATTTATTTTTATATGTAATATTTTATTAAAATAATTTATAATTTATTTTTGTATTAGATTAATAAGAAAGAATAAAATATATAAAATATGATGGTATAAAAATATTCTCTCTTTAAAATTAGCAAATTATTTCATACTTTCATTAGAAAAAAAAGATTAGGGATAAAAGAGCAATTAAAAAGAAAGGGATGTTTAGAGATAATATTAGGTTAGTAATTATTAAATGTTCTATATTATGCAAAGTTTATGAATTATGATATTCATAAGAAAAAAATATTAATTAAAATATAAAAATAGTGATACTGTCCCCCGGCTATGCCCCCAACCCTAACTTCTCTCTTTCTTTCCTCTCTTTCCTCAGATACAAACTAACCCGTCTCCTGCCTTTCCCTCCTCTTCTTCTCTCTGTCTCTGTCCCTGTTTCTTTCTCTCTGTCCCTCCCAACCCATAGACAGAGACACAGAGAGAGCAGTAAGCAAAAACATTTGAGGTCTCTGTCGTTCTCACTCACTGCATGAGACATACTGCTCCAACAACGGAATTGGCAAATGGGCAAGTACATGAAGAAATCGAAAATTGTTGGTGATGTTGCAGTCATGGAGGTTTCGCCTCATTCCTCTCTGGGTGTTCGTACCAGAGCCAAAACCCTTGCATTGCAGAGGCTTCAGAAATCATTATCATCTTCCTCAGCAGACCCAGATGCTGATGCTTCCTCCTTCTCCTATCTCCAGCTAAGGAGCCGCCGCCTCGAGAAGGTTGTCGCCGACACCAGGAAGCAGCAGCAGCAGCCGCCGCCAGAGCAGCGCAAGTGTTGCAGAGTAAGCCCTAACACCAAGTATTGCAGCAGGATTGTGAATTCAAGGGCGAGGGAGAGTTCCGTGAACTCAGTATCGGTGGACTTGGTGTCACTGGTTAATGAAAAGGAGGAGTTTTTCTCTGGGAAAATTGCAAAGGGAACTGAAACAGAGGAAAATATTGATGTGGGTATTGAGTGTTCCTATGGAGAAAATATCCTGGAGGTTGAAGGCAGAGATAGGTATATACTTCTTTCTCTGTTCTGAAGTCTTCTTTTATCTTCCAAGTTTTCTTTTATTCTTTTTCATTTACCTTTCGCTAATTTTTGATCCTTGAGTTCCTACATAAGAGATTTCTCTGCTGGTATTTGCAATTTTTCTTTTTTGGTGGGGTTGATGTTTTTACCCGCATTTCTGTCTTTCTGTGTTGAGTGTTTGTGGAATTATTGGTACATTATTTGTGTGTATAGCTCTTTCTGGCGGTTCTTGTGCTTAAAATGCAGTAGCTTCATCTTGATTTTTCTTTTTAAAAATAACCACGAAGAAGGGGGAAAAAAAAGGGAATTTTCTTAGAGTAATCGATTTTATCTTTGTTGCATGAAAGGGCTACCTTGGTCTTAATGGCTTTCTCCCCTCTCACACGTCCCGTTTGTTCCATTCCCCACACCTGTTCTTCTTCTTCTTCTTCATATATCATAAGAAATTATGTTTTTTTTAATTCTTCTTAGCAGTGTGCTTTCTTTTGTATTTTTTTTTTCTAATGTATTTTCACTTTCATATGATGATTTGATTGTATTTAATCTCTGAAACCTGGGTACCAAGAAAAGGACAGTTATTACAGAGGCTTGGTCATATTTGTAACTTTTGTGACCTGTGAGAGGTTCTGCAACGCGCCTGCGCCTCACAGGAGTTATTTATTGCTAGTTGTATTTTTTACCGTACTACGAAGTTGATAATGCTCTATCTTTTCTCACTGGAATAGAATCAACGAAGTGGCAAATAAACTCTCTAGCTTTAAAATGGATGTATTACTGTATTTATTATCTCTGCAGATCTGAGTAATGTAAGATTAATAATGCTACTTACCCAACTTTGGAGTCCCAACTTGGTCATGTATGGCTTCTTTTGAATTTGACAGTAAAAGGTTTAAGTGTCTGTACTCAGTTGGGACTAAAATGTTCTAGTAGCATTACTTTTGTTACATTTTCCTCATAATTATGGGGAAATCTGCATAGTTAGAAATGGAGTTGTGTTTGATAGTTCATATGTGAACTAGCCTTGGTCTTTTAGCCTTACACCACTTTTCACTCGCAAGGTTATAAACTTTTTGATGTAACAAAAAAAAAGGGAGTTGTTATTTTTACACTACCAAATTTATATCACTTTTACATATTTTCTCATATAATATTTTATTATAAAAATGATTTATGTCATTTATTATTTTGTATTTAATAATAAAAGAGTGTAAAAGAGGTGGGATATTAATGGTGAACATATTTTAAATGTTCTGTTGTGACTGCATTATGTTATTTATGCCTTTAACCTTGATTGTCCTTGTTGCCCTTTTATCTACAAGTTGCCTAGCTGAAGCTTAGGGCTTCCATAATGGTAAAGTAGAAAAGATCTTGACTTTATTAATACTACTAGCAGCAGTAACTCTTCTGTCTCGTGTTAGCATCGATGTATCATATACATGGGGCCTAATTGCAGACTGAGATTTGTTTGTGGGGTCTCTGTTTGGGTTTGCAGTGAGTGAGAAAGATTTTGGCCGTGTCTTGCTTTGTATTTTCTATTGCTTGAGCTGTTGACCCCACCAAGTCAGAGCTTGTCCCATTAATGGCAGCTACTTTTTTAACAGCTATTTGTCTTTAGTTCCATACTGAAGAGATCTTGTGGGAAAAAAAACCTTCATTTTTCACAAGCTTCAAATGACATGTTATGCTCTCAGCAGATAGCATGCAGGTTCTGGTGCAGAAGCTTTGAATGATTTTATGGACTCTTTCAACTTTTTAAGAGATTAAGTTTTTTATCATTAAATATATTTTGAAATTTTTATTTGATAAATTGGGAACTTAACCACCCTTGCCAATATTTGTATTTAAATGACTCTTTGTTTTGAGTAGACACCATTTTCTGGTAAGCATATTTTGATGACACTTCGGTTGATTATACAGGAGCACCAGGGAAAGCACCCCTTCTAGTTTAATAAGGGACTCAAATTCCATTGGCACCCCTGGTTCAACCACAAGGCAGAGGAAATCTAGAATCACCAACCAAATAATTCGTGAACAAATGCGAAGAAATATTCCGACGGCTTATGAGATGGATGAGTTCTTTGCATGTGCGGAGAAGCAGCAACAAAATATATTTATGGAGAAGTATGTTACCTTTATCCACGGTACCCTTTTTGGAAGTTTTGTTGTTTTTTTTTAGTCAGGTGTTTATATATTTTATAACAATGCTTCGGGAGATTTATTTTCTTTTCTATTGTCTCAGAATGACACTACAGAAAAAAGTAAAATCTTATAAGACACTTTATAAAATACAAAGCCTTTGAAAGTACTCGAAAATAATTTATTCCTTAAGTTATTTTTTTGGTTGACTCAAGTGTTTATAGATGCACTTTATTTTATAACAATGTCTGGTAAGATTTATTTATTTTTTACTATCTTAGACTAGCATTAAAAAAAATAAAATAAAAACACCGTTATAAATATAAAATACAAGACCACTTGAAGCATTTCAAAACAATTTACTCTCAGTTATTATTATTATTTGTTTATTTTTTTTTTGGTTTTCTTGTCCTTTGCCTCCTTTTTAATATTGGAAAGGTGCTGATATATACAATGCCTGTATTTGCAGGTATAACTTCGACATTGTCAATGATGTACCTTTACCAGGTCGGTTTGAATGGGTCCAAGTCCTTCACTAGGCCAAGTTTATTTAGTTGGGGCTCACCTACTTCTCCATTGATTTCAAGCTTAGCTAGCTATTACGATTTGTGATTTAACAAGTTGTAGCTTTTACTTAGCTACTTAGATTTCTTGAAGCTCTTGTTCAACAGGAAAATGGGTAGGATCTGTTGAGAAGAGATTTCCATAAAATGGGTAGTTTAGTTTTAGTGTTTTCTCTTTGTCTTTGTAATCTGTAGTGGTATATGTAGTTGCAAGGTCATATCTTTCTGTAATTTCCTTGCCCTGATGTCCATAGGTAGGTAGAGATGAACCATGAGTTGGAGAATAAATGTAGAGTATTATCCTTCTCTGCCCTCTCAATCTGGAAATTTGCCATAGCCTACAAGAGTTTTTCAAAGTTCAGAAAGGGGATCCTCTGAAGTTCCAAACCAATAACACTTCATAGCCACAACTAATTTTCCAATCTGCACAAAAGAAATGGTGAGAAATTTACAAAAATCTTGCTGGGTTTTCAGGGAAAAAGATAAATTTATTCTCACAAACTCACTTCATTCCCCTCTATGTTATTACATTAATCACATCACATCAAATTTTAATATCATAAGGATTACTTTTTTTATTTTTTAAAATTTTTAATTGTTTTTCTGTTATACTTTGGTTCATATATAAATAAAAAATAATGATGTTGTAGTACGAAAAAATGATAGGAGAATAGCAAAATTATGTGAATTCTGTTAGTTTTATTTTTTGATTAAATAATTACTTTATATAAATAATAATAAGATTACATATGTAATTAATAATAACATTATTATTTTATAGATAAAAATATAATTTTTTTTAAATATAGAGACTTAACACTTGACAGCCACAACTAATTTTCTTAACTGCGCAAAAGAAATGGAAATATTACAATAATCTTGCTTGGGGTTTCACTGAGTATGCTAATCAAGAAGAGTAACGCTTTCCTTAGGAAAGCAAACTACTCTAATTTTACAAATGTGCGAGAAAAATGACAGGCGCAAAAATGTTATAAAAAAAGTGTTGGTAAATTAAATAAGTGGCTAATATATTTTTGTAGAAAAAAAAACTTATAAAGAATTAACATAATTCTACTGAATACTATTTTTACAAATTTAATTTTTAGTCATGAGCGCTATCCTATTTTAGAGCAACGATACTCTTACACCTAAAAAGAATCATGTGGAACCTCCACCCCTCTAAGTGAGAAAGTATTAATACTCCTTAAAATATGATAGCCCATTCCATCCTTTTAATTCTCATTCTCATCACTATAAATTTTAACTTTATTAGAAGATATGGAATAAATATAGAAAAATTCTAAATTACATCCCTTCCCTAATTCTCTTTTTATGCCATCCTCAATTTTAACAGTATCGATTTATTATGTTATTTTTTGTTTCGATTTTTTTTACTTTTTAACATTATTTAAATATTTGTTATGTCATATATTTTTTTAAGAAATTTTTGAAATATTTTTATATATTTTTTAAATTTTTATACTTATGAATGAATAGTATTAAAAAATTTATGAGTAAATAGTATAAAAAAAAATATAAAAAATTCTTAAAAAAATTTTAAAATGTTTTAAAAAATTCTCAAAAAATTATATGACATAGATAATAATTAATTAATGTTAAAAAGTAAAAAAATCGAGATAAAAAATTAAAAAAATAGAAAATTTAGTTGCCATAAATTATGGTGTGGGGTTACACCATAGCAACCCCCATAAATATAAGAGAATATGTAAGAGTTAGATTGTAAATGGAAAATTCTAACCTACCCCCCAACCCTACGTCCTTTTTATGCCACCTAATTTTTTGGTAGTGTCAATTTATTATGTTTTGTATTTTTTATTTTAATTTTTTTTAATATTAATTAAGTATTTGCTATGTTATTTATTTTTTTAAAAATTTTTTAAAATTTTTTTTATAATTTTTATACTTATGAATGAATAATATTAAAAATTTTATGAATAAATAATATAAAAAATATATAAAATTTAATTGTCGAAAAGGATTACACCGTAACAATCCTTTTATAAATAGAGAATTTATAAAAGAGAATTTTAAGTTACAATCAAGGTAGTTTTAAGATTTTTTGTTTTCATTTCTTATTTTTTTTAAATTCTTTACACTTTATATACTATTTATTCATCTTTTTTAAAATTTTAAAAAATATATATAAAATATAAAATAATTAATTAATATTAAAAAATAAAAAAAATTTAGTCTATCAAGATAGCATAATTATAGCCTTCGCAGAAGTTTTAGTTTCTCTAAAAGTTTTGGCACTAGGTAAAAGAATAGGTTCAAGCAGATGAGTAACATGTTAAATCAATATCATGCACAGTCCATCACTGCCTCTCAGTACCTTTATAGCTTTTTTGTGAGTGGGAGTACTGAGTAACATATAATCCGTACCTGGCATGTGTAACTTTTACAATAAGTTAGAGTAAAATTACTATTACAAATTTTTTTTATAAAGTTTTTTAACCCAATCATTAAGTAATCAGACAAGAAATGATAAATAATTATGTGAATTTATAAAATTTTTTTTAGTATAACTTATTTCTTAAATCTAAAGCGTAGAGGTATTTGTTTAGATTTATTAAAAAATATTTTTTTTATAAGAGGAAGGATTTTTCTTTGAAGAAAAGTTATTTTATATTTAAATGTAATAATTAAGAAGAGCTTTTGAAGAAGAGTAAACAATTTTAGAGATGAAAATTTTTTTATTTTTTTTATTAGGAGAAGTTACAATTTTTATCTTCTCCTTATAGGAGGTTTTCTCTATTTTCATTAACTTATTTATTTTTTATAAGTCCAAATAAATATGTATATTTTTATCAGAATGTATTATTTTTTTAAAAAATAACTTATTCTTAAAATAAGTTAAACAAATAGTATTTTAATTGTTTTGAGAAAAGGATAAAAATGACATGTAAGAGTGATAAATGTTACTCTCATAAACTCACTTTACGTCATAAGAGAGATTTGAGACATGAAATAAGTATGATAATGAAAACTGAGATAAAGTAAGTTGGATCCAGATCCTATGTAATTGGGATCCTGATTGTGCGGGATTTGGTTAAATTCTGATCATTCAACTTAAAGTAAGTTGGATTCGAATCTCGTATAGATGGCATTCCGATTACATGAGATTTGGTCAAATTTTGGCTGTTCAATTTGTGTTGGACAGTCAAGATTTACCTGTATTTTTTATTTTAATTTTTTTAATGACAAGCATACCAAGTAAAAAAATTTTAAGTTTTTTTTGATTAAATCCTAACCATCCAATTAATAATGGACGATCAAAATTTAATAATTGAAACACATGCGGTCAAAATCCAAGTTGGTAATATTTATAAAAGTAACATTTGTAAATTTATAATAAGAAGACTAAACTACCGTTCCCCAAATTTTGATTTTATTTTTGATTTTTATATTTTTTAATTTTTTAAAATTAATTAATTATTTTTTATATTATATATTTTTTTCAAATTTTTTAAAATTTTTAAAATTTCTTTTGTATTCATGGTATTATTTATCCATGATTTTTTTATTATTTATTTGTAAGTTAAAAAATTTTTAAAAATAAAAATATTTAAAAAAATACATAATATAAAAAATACTTAATTAATTTTAAAAAACATAAAAAAATAAATAAAATTTTTTATAAAAATCGGCGATAGGGGAGTCTATTGTTTAACTGCAACCATCACAAAGATGTCATGTCAAGAGAGATTACGAATTAATTTGAAGTTGCGGAGTGGTTTTTTTTTTTTGCATTAAATTAATATTGAAATAAATATATTTTGAAATCTATTGAATTTTTATTTTGTTATGAATAAATGAGTATACTATAATTTTTTATTTATAATATTTACTATTTTTTATTTATTTTATTTGAACATCCAAATAAAAAAAGGAATATTTTATCTATTTTTATATTAAACTTTCAAAGGGAAGAAGGGTAAGTCTATTTCATTCATTCTCTTTCTTTTCTGTTCAATTTCATTTTGTTCGTTTCATTTGAAACTTCCAAACATATATTTATTATATTTTAAATTCATTTTTCAAAATTTTATTATTGTTATTATTATTTCATAAAATGATCTAGTGAATAAAAATCCTGAGTTTGCTATTGATTCTAAATATTTCTAGGGTTTTCTTGAATGATTGCTTCCTAATGGATGTTTTTATTATTTTTTTTAAATATCTAATGACGTTGGATTATGATAACTCATTCCTCATAAGCAAGTTCAGTGCAAAGCGTAACCTCATAAAAATTAGATGTATTTTAGCTACAATTGTCACTAGTCGCCATTGATGCTCAGTCTAAGCTTATATAACACCATAACAAGACAAAAAATGCATATATTTTTTTTTATTCATTTGTTTCTGACTGGGGTTCAAACTTGCTTTTAACCTTGAAGACGACTCCAATATTCATGAACCACATAGGCTTATCAATAAAAATGCAGAAAATTTAAATAAAAAAACATGGCAACACCACCTTCACCACAAGGGACTACCAAACCTTTCTTCTTCGGTTGCCAAGGCAGAAGATTATAACCTTGGAATGATTAATGATTGATGGGATATTTAAGGAGAGATTGAATGTTGAATTATGGGCACTAAAGAGTATAATTATCTCAAGGAAACACATCCAATGCAACTTTATTTTCAGACTAGTTGTTTTTTCATCCCATACATAACTTTATGGGAAAATTATTTGTGTTTAATGGGACACTAAATTCTTACATGATGTCTTATGAAATTATTTTTTAATTTGGTGCAAAACATTGTTCACCCCTCCCTTTTTTTAATAACTTTTTACCCCTTATAAAAATTATTCAATTATAAAAAATTATTTTATTATGATTATAATAGCATAACAATTTTTTATTACTGAATAATTATTTTTTTATAACAGAATAACTATTTCTTTTATAAAAGATAAAAAAAGAAAAAAAAATGAATGAACAAATAGTGCATGGCACAGTATGAGAATTTGGTACTCATTGAGTGCCATGCAAGAAATTGGTGTTTCATTATACATTAATAAATAATTTTTTAAATTTTAACAATTATGAACGGCTTTTTTAATTTATTCCAATCCCAAAGATATATTTAATACTTGAATTTCATCTAAATCCAAAAAAAAAAAAAAAGTAGCATTGTCCTATAACTTATAATATATCTTCATATAGTTATAACAAAATATTTGATCATATTAATTTAAAGTTAAGGATTTGTTTGTTTTGATAGAATTGGGTGAAAGAAGGTGGAGGGGAGTGAGAAATAGAATTGGGTGAGTTATGACTGGAATACTAATGGCAAAAAATTCAATTAAAATTTGGACCTAACTACAAACTTTTAAACTATAAGTACTATATTAATTTTGAATTAAATTATAAAGACTAATAGAGTAATTAAATGAAAAAACGTTTAACCAAGACTATTTTAATTTAATATATATTTTTAATTTTTTTAATTTTATTTGATTGTTATAAATTTGTGTAGATTCCCATGAGTTGTCGCATCTTGCTTGTTATCTTTGTCCCCAAAATTTGCAAGTTTTATGAATGCTAAGAAAGAAGGGAAAAAACTTCCATGATTTGTCAATCTCCAAGAGACCCATCTAAAAAAGAATTGGCTTAATTATACTGTTGGTTCACCTAGTTTTCTAGTTGAAATAATTTGGTCCCTCTAATATCAAGTTGAACAATTTAGTCCTCCAGCATTTTAGAATGTTTTAGTGTTGGTCTTTCCATTAAGTTGTTATCCAAAATTTAAACTTGATAGCTGAAGTGGCTACCATTATTTTCATATGGGTACAAGTAACTTTAGGAATGATCAACCCGAACATGGATATGCTCTGAATATGGAATGGATACCTATCAAGTCTGTCATGAATCCAAAAACCATCACTCCTACCAAAGTCAAGCAAATATAAGCTTGGTCAACAACGTCATGCTTCGATGTGCATCTCCAGATAACCCATTTCATTGCAAGTTGGATAGCAACCATCATAAAAATGCCAAAAGCAAGCCCCAATATTAAAACCCAAATTGATACTAAAGGGCTCGTGTGGTGCCCATCATCCCCTGTAAGAGTAACATCGAGAGCAAGCAAGATCCAGGGAGCAACATCATTGAATGCGGTAACAGCCATGGCGGTCTCTCCCACATGGCTATAGGATTGAAAAGCCCTAGCGAGTGGGTTATGCATATGGCTACCTTGGAAGTAGTTAAAGAAAGGGAAGCCATTCTTCTTAGCATGCTGAGCCAAGATGATGGAAAATGAATGCCCGGTGAGCTCCACAAGGTGTATGATGAAGAGCTTGAGGGAGGACTTCTTCAAACTCCAAGTTGACTTAATGAGATTGATGATGTAAGGGACATTGTTGCTGTCGAGGCCGTGGATGCAGGTAAGGACTTGGAGGTCGTTGGAGATGCCACGAGCAAGTTTATAGATAGCCATAACGGTTAGGGTTGTGATGAAGGTGCATTTGGATCTGGTCATGTTTGACAAAAAATGAGAGCGTTGGCCAAAATAGAAAGTGTATAATCGAGGTTGTTCGCACATACATAGACAACCACGATTGAGACATGGCCAGATCCGAATCTAATGAAGGTGGTGAACAAAGCCATAAGAACCAAAATAGTGACCATCTCGTCATTCATAACTTGTAAACAATTGTCAGTGAGAAGAATATGAAAAATAAAGAAAAAATAATCACGGATTAGTATTTTGTCAGTATTTTGCAAATATGTTTGTGTAAGACAATGAGATATTGTGTCAACGCTGTTCACAAGGCTTGAGCAACATCGAAGATTCCAAAGTTGAAGAGTGCGTAAGTTTCAATGATAGCAAGGAAAGGAGACCCATTGGTTGTGTGTTTTGACTTTCTTATTACAGTAGTATTTAATGAATCAAACTATAAATTTTATTATTAATAAAAATATCAATTGAATAAAGTTTTGATATATTATATACAAAACATTAATTATTTAAATAAAATTTTCTACTATTAACAATTATCCGAGTCAACTAATTTTCTTATAATGTGGAATAGTGGTAAGTTTACTTTTGAAAAACAAATTTATTAATCATTTCCATAAAGTTTCCAAGAAGGGATCATGTTAAGTGATAGAACTATAGCATAGCTTAACCAATAATAGACTAAAGAACAATACTTCATTAGCTAGTGTGGCATAGATGAAAACGTTGAAAGTAAGCAAAGCAAAGATAATGACGTTGACCTTTTTCTCGTTGCCAATGTTGGGTACGATGAGCTCCACCAACCCGTTGGTGTTCATTAGCATGCCAAGTGTTAACGACTCCCTCGCTGGCATCCTTCATAGAATCGCCACTGCTAACATTCCCAGTATCTTCCTGGCGCATGCCGTCATTTTCAATAAAACTAAAAGACCCCATGCCTCCTCGCTTTTAGCCACGTCCGTTTTCAACCCACTTGAAGCAAAATACAGAGGAAGAAGCATACCCTAAACGAAGTCTTCAATCCTCTCTATCAATCTTTCCACAAAGTCTCCACCTTTAGGAATGCTTAACGTGAACACAAAAGCTTTGAATATGGAATGGATACCTATCAAGTCTGTCATGAACCTGGAAACCATCATTTCTGCCAAAGTTAAGCAAATATAAGCTTCGTCAATGGCATTTGGGGTGTGCATCTGGGCGGTTTTACTTGGTAAACCACTTGGATTGACCCAACCCGATGACAAGTTTTAACTTGACCGCTCAAAAAATGGTTTGGTTCGGCCAAAACCTAATCATGACAGCATAACATGGTTCGACTAGCGGTTAGGGTTTTCCAAATTGATAGTTTGGCAAAACCATACCGTATATGTAATTATATATATATATATATATATATATTTAATTATTTTAGTATTTTATATTATATATTTTAAATTTACAGATTTACTAAAAAGTCATAAAAGTTAAAACTAAAGTTCGAAATTGGAAAAGTGGAAAGTGAAAGTTGAAACCCTCCTTAAGATTGAAGAATCAGTTAAACATTGTCAGTCACCAACTTTTGCTTTCGACAACCGCCATAGTTGCTATCGACGTGGAACTCACCATCAACCCCTTTCAGCCATTGATTTAGTCGATTGCAACCATTTCAATCTTCGGGTAAGGAAAATGAAATTTCGGGTTTTTTCTTCGTTGTTCTAATTTAGGGGTCCTTTGATTCCTTTCTATCAATTTGACACTTTAATTGGTAGCAATTAGCATTATCAAGTATCAACGACCACTATGTGCCCTACATTAATTTCTAGCGATATTTACAGTACTTGAGATCTAGGCCTATTCGATGAATCGATTATATATTTATGTGACTATTTAGATATTGAGTACGTAAGTAGTTGAAGACTTTTAGTACACCTTGTGCCTTGTGGGCTTGTGATATGACTTTATCCCCATGAACTTCTAATGCATCCCATTTGCTATTGCGAAGTCAAAATCCCATTTACTTCACATCTCCCTGCAATTCAAATAATGTCTAATTGGTATTGTTAGTGTTGTCCAATTAGAGCTAAAGCATGTGGGGAAACTTTGCTTTATGTATGCAAGATATTATTATAACATAGTGATTGTCACCATCATTATAAATTCATAATGAAAATCAAAGGGGATTCATATTTGTTCATAGCTAGCTATGAATCCCATATATCTTTGGTAATACATTAATGGAATCAGTTTCTGGTTGAGGAACTTAGTTCATAATCATAACATGGGCTAGAGTCCCCTTAAATGCTTTGTCTAATGATTTATTAGTGGTAAGCAACAAATTAATAATTGATAATTGAGTAATAGACATAGAGCCATTTGCATTTACAGATAATAGAGTTAACTTCTTTCTACAATTATATCATAGATGTAGAAAAGAACTATAGATTTAAATGAAAGAAACTTTAAAGGAAACAACATATATTTAAATAAGTTCTTTGTTTGCCTGTGTTATATGCCTTCATCACTCTACACTTAAATTTAAATATACCTTTTGCAAATTATATACAGTACCTAGTATTTTTTTTTTATTATTCATTTGAGGGTGTATATTTTCTAATTTATACTTTTATGTGTAGACATTAAAAATGATTACTGGCAATACTGGCACTCAAAGTGGAATGAGGAGTGCTCCAACTCCACCATTGACAAGTGCTGCTCAAGATAATTATGCACCAATAGTGGAGGCTAGGACTGAAGTGAATGAAGTTAAGGAATTGTCTGGCCCTGAACATGAAGAAGCTACACATGAGGTAACTTCGAAAAGAAAACCTAGTAGACATACTTCTTTTGTTGGGGACTATTTTACTAAGAATACTGAACTTGGGAGAGCTTCCTGTAATTATTGTGGTAGATCATATGCATGCAATAGTAAGACCCATGATACTTCTACCTTGAAATATCATTTAGAAGGGTGTGTAAAAAATTCACATAGGAAGGATAAGAAGAAAAAAATTCTTGGAACGTTTAGAAAACCTGAGGGTGAAAGTGATGGAAAAGCAGAAGTAAAATTATGGAGTTCAATTAAAAGGCTTCTAAGGCTGCTCTAGGTACAATGATTATTAAAAGTGAGTTACCCTTCAAGTTTGTCGAGAATGATGGATTTAGAGACTATAGAGGTTACTCAACCTCAGTTTTAAATCCTTTCCCACACCACTATAGCTAGAGATGTTATGGCTTTATTCACTAGTGAGAAAGAGAAGTTGAAGAACACCTTATCAACTGCATAGTAGAGGGTCTGTCTTACCAGTGATACATGGACATCTATTCAAAATTTGAGTTATATGTGTGTGACAAGCCATTACATATATGCTGATTAGCAGTTGCATAAGAAAATTATGTCTTTTTGTCTTGTTGATGACCATAAGGGTGACACAGTAAGGAAATAATTAGAAAGATGCATTAAAGATTGGTGTATTACACATATTGACACTGTCACAGTTGATAATGCTAGCTCAAATAATATTGCACTTTCTTATTTGATAATGAGGGTTAATGATTGGGATGTCACATTGTTAAGGAGGCAATACATGCATTTAAGGTATTGTGCACATATACTCAATTTTATTGTAAATGATGGACTAAAAGAAATATATGCATCTATAAAAAAAAATTAGGATATCTTGTAACTATGTTAAATCATTCCTTAAAAAAATGGCAATGTTCAGAAGAATGACAAATAAGGCAAAGTCAAGTAGGGATTTGCTTAGATGTGCCCACTAGATGGAATTCAACATATTTAATGTTGGATGCATATAAAAAGTTTGAAAAAGCTTTTTCATGCCTTGAAGATGATGATAGGAACTATTGTAATTATTTTGTTGCTGATGGGGGGCCTCCTAGTATAGAAGATTAAGGGAAGGCTCGATTTTTTATACAATTTTTGAAGGTTTTTTATAATGCAACTCCTTTGTTTTGTGGTTCTTTACATGTCACTTCAAATCATTTTTTTAAACATTGATTGACATTGCAAATAGTTTAGATGATTAGAAGTTAGTGATGATGCGATTTTGATAAGTATGGCAAAGAGCATGAAGTCAAATTTGATAAATATTGGGATGCTGATAATAGTACAAATCACCTTCTATTTGTGGGCATCCTTGATCCTCCGTGTAAGGTAAAATATTTGAAATTCTACTTGCCTATGATCTATGACAATGAGGTTGCGAAAGAAGTATTTCAAAAAGTAGAAAACTTATTGCAAGAGCTAATTCAAACTTACAAGCAGATATTTTCTATTTCTCTTGATGCAGGTGAATCTACTTCTCTATCATATTGTTCTTCATAAAATGATGATCATGGTAAAAAAAAATGCTAGAGATAAGTTTAAGTTGATAGTGATGGAAAATCAGACTGAAGTGAAGAAGAATGAATTAGACACATACTTGGAGAATGATGTAGAAGAGTTTCACATTCTTAAGTAGTGGAAGGGGAAGATGTTGAAGTATCATGTGCTATCTTGCATGGTTAGAGATATCTTAGCTATATCAGTATCTACAGTGTCATCTGAGTCTGCTTTCAACACTGGGGGTCAAATTTTTGACTCATTTCGTAGCTCACTTAATCTTACTAATGTGGAGGCTTTGATTTGAACACAAAATTGGTTGAGAACACCCAAAAAATATATTGATCTTCGTAGCCATATGGATGAAATCCAATTTATTGAATCAAGTAAATTTCTTTCTTATATATTTAAGATTGAAAACTTTAAATTATATAATTTAAATAAAATTGCTAAATCCTGACTTAGTTATTTTTTGTGTGTTTATTGTTAATTGTTGAACTAGATTTGTTTGATTAAACAAATCTAACTGCAACGTAAGTGGGGAAGCATTGAAGCTAGGCAATAAATAGATTGTTGGGGCCATCCACAAGAGATTTAGAGATTTAGGATCTCATAATGTCTTCATGTGTTGTAATTTTTTATGGCATTGTGGTACTTTTTTGTAATTGGATAGGGATATGGATATTGGATATAATACAACCTTGGATTATTTCCTGTTTGGTACTTTGATTTATGCACAGCATTAGCATGCATGTCTTTGAAGTCTAGTGACTCTCTTTGTCTTTTTAGCGTATGGAAATTTCCCGTCTGAAAGTCAGTTTGCACATAGCAGACTTGGAGTTTGCTATATTTCATTCTCAACTCTCAGATATAGTTTTATTTTGTCATTTCCTACTTAATTTTATGTGCATCAAACTTTGAATAAATTAACCGAGTTAACCGAACCAACAAAACCGTTATATAATGGTTTGGTTAAGTTCGGTTATCTCCCTAGTTTTTAACATTAACTGAACCTAACCGAACCAGTATGATTTGCATGGTTCGGTTTATAACCGAACCTAACTAAATTGTGCACACCCCTAAACAACAATATGCTCCGATGAGCATCTCGGAGCGACCCATTTCATTGTAGGTCGGATAGCAACTATCATGAAATGACAAAAGCAAGCCCTAATAGTAAAACCCTGATTGGTACTAAAGAGCTCTTGATTATATTGCTTGGCTAGATAAACTGCTGATGGTACTGGCGACACAATCGTCAACAATGGTCGTGGAAGAATGTAACGAAGGGTGGGCACGTGGCAATAATGACAGCTCAAATTTTGGATGATAATTTAACAAAAGGACCAATATTGAAATATTCTGAAAAACTAGGGAACTAAATTGCTTAACTTGATATTAGGAAAACCAAATTACTGCAATTGAGAAATTAAAGGAATCAAAAGTATAATTAAGCTAAAAGAATTTCTAATCAATATAGATGAAATATTTAATATTTAATAATATCATTATTTAAGATAATTTAATGTTTAATTATTTAATTTGAATAAAAGTATTTTAACTTAGTAAGATTTTATTGGTGTTTTTCCATTATCATTAGGATTAGGGACTAATCCTATAAATAAACCTTTAATCACATATTCTTATTATCAATACTTTTTTACCTATTGTTATTGGGAAAAAAAACTATGGAAGAAAAAGAGAATTCTGGATTTTCAGTTTTAAAAGAACACATTTCTAAAAGTCGGGCTTTTGATACTATAAACATAAAAGGTTCCATGATTCCTCTATTGGTAAAGGAATCATTTTTCCCAATAATGGAAGAAGATCAGACTTTCGATTATTCAATCGATGGTTTGTGCGCCTCGTATCATGATTTGGACACTCGGTGTTATAATTTATTAGAGCGATGCCTCTACTTTCCGAGAAAGGAAGACAAATCTGCTTCGGATGCTTCAGATAGGCGATGTGGATCCTCACGAGGAGCTCGACGTGGATAAACTCAAAGGCTTTCTCCATATCCATCCCCTAAATTCTAGTCGTTAAATTATGCGAAGAGAATTGGGCAATCTTCCTTCACAAGAAACTACTAGTCGTTTCTCCGGTCTGTTTCGCTCGGTTCTGTGTTCAATGCAAACTCCAAGCGGATTATGTTCTCGACCGATTGAAAGCTGCAGTAGAATTCAAGTATGGGGGTCTGGAAAAGTTGGTGATCGAACCAGGTCATTGACAGCTCTTTGAAGGAATTGGCGTCTCTATTTGGTATCCTTTGGAGGAGAAGATTCTGAAGAGTCTTTTTGGGAGGTATTATTTTAACTTTCAACTTGCTGCAATTTCATTAGTCAAAGGACCCCATTATCTGACTAAAAAGGCCAATGTTTCATATACTCTCCTGGTAAGGGATTTTCTGGTGACTATATAGGAAATTCTTCAGCTAAGACTAGATTTGGTATTATTTGCATACATTGGAATAGAACTGTTCGTCGCACATGGGATTTTGAGATTTTGGAGGGCAGAGGTCGTTATTTAGGGATTCATGGTTTGCATTTTTCCTCTTCTCTTAGAGCTATATCTAGGGTATGTGAAATGATGGATCGACCTATTGGTGTGTCTATATATATATATATATATTTTGTATTTTTGTATATATATTTTTGTTTTTATTTTTTCTCTTTTATTTGTATTTTTTTAAAGTATTATGTTCTATTTTTTGAATTTTTTTTTAACGTTCTTTTGAATTTTTTTAATTTTTTTCTTAAATTATTTTATTTTAAAAAAAAATTATAAAAAATAAAAAAAATACTCAAATCTGTACGTTTATATATAACTTAACAAACACTTGAAGTTTTATTTATTCAAAGGAGAATGATACAAGATAAATATATAGAATTTAATTATTTAGTTTGATAGTTATTTTGTTATTAGTTGAATAAAATAGCTATTTATTGATTATTAATTAACTGATTTGAGATTGTTTTAAAGTTTTGTTATTTTTCTTTTATTTTCCTTCTAATTCCTAATCTCACTAAAACGCTATGATATGTTCTAATCCTACTAAAATGGGTTAACAAATCCCTAAACTTAAGTTGTATTTATTCAAATCAAATAATTATTATCTTAAACTACCCAAAATTCCTAATTATAAATTAATAAATTTTAAATGATAATTATATCTCAAATCAAATAATTATATCTTAAACTACCCCAAATTACAATTCATAAATTAATAAATTTTAAATGATAATTATATCATCAAATATTGAAATAAACATTAATTCTATCATCTTGTTATGAA
>JASKGM010056163.1:0-18783 GCA_034509205.1 Ceratonia siliqua | reverse complement strand
AAACCAAATTAACTAGTTTTATCAAATTAAACCCCAGGTTGTTTTTAGTGTTCTGAACTAGTCAAAATGAAGTGAAATAGGGCTTGGTGTATCTGGTCCCCTAATTGAATTCATATCCACCCAAAGCTTATCTTGTTTGAACAGATAACTCTTCACAAGAAATTAAACTGAAAAGACAGAAAAATGTGCCAAAACTAACAATGGAAACATTCCCCCAGAATGTGTAATACCACGAAGAATCATTCAGAATGTGCCAATGTGCCTTAAACCCACCGTGATTGATCACATAATGATCGAACAACAATCAGAGTCATATAAGGAAATGATTAGCATGATAATCATCCTCGATATTACACAAAAGCAAGCTAAATAGGATGATCCCAAGAATCAAATTCGTAGCAGATGAAACCAAACTAGACACAATACCTTGGTAACACTATACAGAATCAGTGTAGTCGAATTGCATAGGCCAAACTGATTTGATTGCTTTCTGATCCGATCTTGATTTTAGTCCCCAGACCTGCTGAAAATTGCTCTCCTTCAAACTAGATCCTCCTCTCTGATTCACTCCTTTTTCGTTTCTGAATTTGGCTCTCGGTCTACTCTTGGGGGTTCTCCGAAGCTCTCTGTTGGTTTCTTGCTTTCTCCTCTATCGGGTTTCTTCCCTGTTCTCTGTTTGTCTCAACGTTGACTCATCTCGTAGGTTCACTCTTGGGTGTCTTCAGAGCCCTCGATTGTGTCTCTCTTGGTTGGCTCTCGGCTCCTTTTGCAGTTAATTGTTTTTCTCTGTTGCCTTCGGTTTTGCTTTCAGGAATTCCCCAGTTGGCTCTCCCTTTTTTCTCCCTTTTTTTGTAGATGTTTCAAGGGAATCGAATCCCGTGATCGCTGCCAAAGATCATCTGTGAAAGAGGTGAAAACGGACAGTTGCATCGCAGAGGCGCGGGGAGATGACGGAGACAACGGCGAAACAGAGAGAAGAAAATGCGGGAATTTGACGCAGACATTGGCAAAATAGAGGGAAGAAAATGCCGGGATTTGGGGAATTTAGATGGTGGATCTAGATTGTGGGAGTGGGTTGACCCGGTTTGGACTCTGGGTTGGGGGTTAGGCTGATGTGGTACAGGTGGGCTCCGGTTTGGGCTTATGGGGCTATTCACTTTTTTTGTTTTTGTTGAATCCGGTTTCGGGCTGCCAAAAAAATGAATTTAGGCCTTTCTTCCCTCCTTTTTTTTTTTTTACTATTATTTCTTTTTACCTCATTTTTCATTTTATTATTTTCTATTATTTATTTTTAATTATTTTCATATATTATTTGTCTTTTTTTTATTTCCTTTTATTTAATAATGATTATTTTTATTTTTATTTTATTATCTTTTTATTTTTTATTTTTTTGAATTTTGCTTTTATATTATTATTTTATTTTTTTAATTTTATCATTTTTATTTTGGGAGAAAATTTATTAATTTGACAAATCCCTGGACAAAATTAGGTGTTCACAACTTCAATGACTAGTGTGTTACAGTAAGAGCATGATGGTATGGAACATGCTGCTAACATGATGTACCATCTACATGAGATGTTTGGTACAAAGACTCATTCTGCTAAGGTGAGAGTTATCAATGCTTTCAAGGACCTCAAGCAAAAACCAGTGGAGCTAGTGAGAGATTACATGCTTAAGGTAATCTACTACCTTATTGAAGTTGTGCTACATGGGGCTAAGATTTATCCGAATAGTCAACTGTCCATGATCATTCACAATCTGAACTCCTAGTTCTCACAATAAAAGTTAGACTATGAGTTTCATAGTAGGGACTATACCCTTAATAGGTTGAGGATGACCTGCAAGCTATGGAGGTACAAGTTTCCTAAACATGTTATAAGCCTTTTTAGTGGATGATATACTAATACCTGGATAATAGATTATGGAGCCACTAACCATGTTTGTAATTCTTAGCAGGAGTTCCAGACAAAGAGAAAACTAACTGAGGGTCTGTTCCAGATGAGGATGGCAAATAACGCACTAGTTTCATCTCAAGCAATGGGAGCCATTACCTTGCATTTTTCAAATAACAAGCAATTAGTTTTAGATAATGTTTATTTTATTCCTAGACTTTGCAAAAATTTGATTTCTGTCTTTTGTTTAATTAATTTTTTATATTCTATTTATTTTGGTAATGAGATTGCTATTTCTATGAATGAAATTTTAATTTGTTATGTGAATACTAGGAATAATTTATATTATCTAGAACCAATTAATTCAATTGCAAATGTTGTATAAACAAATTCACCTAAGTCTAAAAGATTCAAGGAATCTAGCACAGAGGATCTCTAGCAGACATGATAGAGTGTTCTTTACCAGTATGTGAATCCTGTATTAAAGGTAAATCACTAAATCATTGTTTAAAGAAAAAGGTAATAGGATGCAGGATGTTCTAGACTTGGTACACACAGATGTTTGTGGACCAATGAACATTAAAGTTAGAGGAGGTTATGTTTATTTCATAACCTTCATTAATGAATACTCATGATATGCTGTTGTGTATCTAATGCACAACAAGAGTGATTCCTTTCAAAAGTTCTAAGAATTCAAAGTCGAATCTGAAAAGCAGTTAGGTATGCCATTGAAACAACTTCGACTAGATCGAGGTGGTGGGAATTTATCTGGAGAGTTTTAGCAATATTTGGTCGATAATGGATTCATCTCTAATTTATGGGCACCTGGAACGCCTCAACAAAATGGGGTTGTTGAAAGGAGGAATAAACCCGTTTAGAAATTGTGAGGTTAATGATGTCCTATGCTGCATTACCATAATCATTCTAGAAATACTGTATACAAACAGCAGCATACCTACTAAACTTTGCTCCATCAAAGCCAGTTCTTAAGACACCAAGGGAACAGTGGGCAGGACATAAACCCTCTCTATTTCACTTGCCAACTTGAGGGTGTTTGGCACATATGTATAAGCTTGAGTCCATAAAGATGAAACCAAGATCGGAGGTATGTTTGTTTCTAGGATATGATACAAGATGATACTACTTCTATAGTACCCTAGATAAGAAGGTATTTTTTAGTGCAAATGTAACCTTCTTAGAAGAGGATTTTTGTGAGAAATCACAAACCTAGCAGCAAGATTGTTTTTGAAGAATAAAGTGATTGGATAAAATCTAAAGATGATTATGATGAAGTCATAACTAGTATGGATTCAAGAGTTAAATATGAACCAGTGGCACTTCATCATAGTGGGAGGGTTGTTAGATAACCTAAAAGATACATGGGTCTCGAAGAACACATGGTGGCTCTTTTAGATAAACATGAATCAGATCCCATTACATATGAGGAAGCCATTAACGATGTAGATGTTGTTTGTTGGCAAAAGACAATGAATTCAGAATTGGAATCTATGTATTCCAACAAGGTCTAATCTCTTATAGATGCACTCAAAGGATAAAACCCATTGGGTACAAATGGATCTATAAGAGAAAGAGAAGGGTTGATGGGAAGGGGGAGGCCTTTAAGGCTAGGCTAGTGGCTAAGGGTTATACCTAGAGAGAAAGTATTAACAATGA
Organism: Ceratonia siliqua; assembly: GCA_034509205.1. NCBI lineage: Eukaryota > Viridiplantae > Streptophyta > Magnoliopsida > Fabales > Fabaceae > Ceratonia > Ceratonia siliqua. Next base: position 15,216 of record JASKGM010056163.1, on the reverse strand, counting down.
AGAAATCTTATTACCAGTTGTTATGCTTAAATCTATTAAGATCCTACTATATATAGCTACACATCTTAACCATGAGATATGGAAAATGGATGTCAATACCACACATTCTTGAATGGGGATTTTAAAGAGTATATCTATATGGCTCAACCAGACGGTTTCATAAAAAATGGCCAAGAGCACAAAGTCTGTGAATTGCATAGGTCCATCTATGAACTTGAGCAAGCTTCGAGATCTTGGAATATAAGATTTGACACTACAATAAATTCTTATGGATTCCAACAAAATGCAGATGAACTTTATGTCTATAAAAGGATACTGGAGAGTAAAGTTGTCTTCTTAGTACTCTATGTAGATGACATTCTACTCTTTAAGAATGATGGAGGAATGTTATCTACAGTAAACGAATGGCAGAATTAGAAGTTTCAGATGAAGAATGTAGGGGAGGTTAGCTATATTCTTCGGATCCAAATGATAAGAGATCAAAAGAACAAGCAGATAACCTTGTCCCAAGAAACCTACATTAATAAACTATTGACAAAGTTTGGCATATCGGATTCCAAGAGAGGTTTCACACCCTCCAAGCATGGAATCGAACTTTCTAAGGAGCAATCATCCAAGACTATTCTGGAAGTTAAACAAATAAGAAGGATACCCTATGCATCCGTAATGGGAAGTCTCTTGCATGACATGCTTTGCACCAGACCAAGCATCTGCTATACAGTTGGTTTGGTTAGCAAGTTTTAGTCAAACCCTAGCATGGAGCACTAGACTATGATCAAGTGTACATTTAAATATCTTCGTATGATGAAGAACTACATGCTAGTGTATTCTGGTAGTGACCAAATTTCAATTGAGTACACTGATTTCATATTTTTAGTCTGATAATAATTCTAGAAAATCAACATCAGTCTCTATTTTCAATTTAGGTAGTGCAGCTGTTGTTTGGAGGAGCTTAAAGTAATCTTGCATAGCTGACTCCACCATGGATGAGGAATATTTTGTCGCTTGTGAAACTATAAAGGAAGTTGTTTGGTTGCACAAGTTCCTTAAGGACCTTGAGGTGGTTCTAGATGCTAATAAAGCTATAACTCTTTATTGTGATAATAGTGGAGCTGTGGCAAACTCAAAATAACCATGGAATCATAGGGTATCAAAACACATTGAGAGAAAGTATCATCTCATATGGGTGATAGTACAGTGTGGGGAAGTGGTCATACACAAGTTTGAAACTAAAAGCAATCTGGCTTATCCATTTACAATGAGTCTCTCATAGAACTCAAGGGACACTCAAACGGATTAGGGATTAGGGATATATCATACTTGCAAGCGTGTTGGGAATAGGTTGCCTTAGAAAGTAGGTTGTATTTCCCAATTTAAGGTTCCTAAATTCTAATAAACCAAGATACATTTGTGTAAGGGTTATGCAAAAAGAGATATGTATCTTTCGATGAATATAAAATACTATTTACTGTCACTAAGTAATGTTGGTCACTCTATTCAATAAAGACTGTAGTGTTCGGATTATCTCCATATAAATAATGAGATTCCTTTCCAAGGGAATGATGAATCTCAAATCATTGAAGTAGCAGACTTCAGGTAATGACACTATTAAATGAATAAGAATCAAGCAAGATATAAAGTTTAAGTTAATACCATTACTTTGAACTTGAACTCACAGACAATGTAACTGTTAGTGACAGAACCAAAATCCTGATGGATTATGGACTCGTATTCATGACCAATGTGATATTTGATAAATTGCGGGCACAACCATTATGTTATATTGGTCAAGACTCTATATGTTGGGATCATTATAGGAGTGAACATCTGGGAACATAAATTCTGTAATGAAGTTCATAGCATTACATCACTTCTTGTGATTTTAGGAATACAAGTGACATAGTTGAGTCCAGTGAAATGATGAATTAGCTACTCATCATTTCAAGATAGTCTTAGAAAAGTTCTAAAAAATTATCTAATCACTTATTGGATGAAATCTAAGACCAAAGGAAAAATTGATACAAGGGGCAAAACAATAATTTTACCTTGTATTAATGGATGACTATGAGGGTTCACAAACACTAGGTTTGCAAATTGGACAAATCAATATTCAACATTGACTTCTCATAATTTTAGGAATTATCAAGGGTGCAATCATGAATCTTTAGTGAAATGACTTTATGATTAATAAAATAAGATTATCTTAACGAGATTAAAATAATCCCAAATTTATTAGAGCTTGAAATTCCTATGTCCAAACAGATTCCTTACCTTACTTTGCAGAATTCAATCAACATTAAGTTGGAATAGATTGAAGATGAAGTTAATTGATAGCATTTCATCTAATGTCTTTGTTAAGAAAAAGGTTGTCTTAATTTAGACAAAGAGTTATTTTAGGACAAATCTTGTCTTAATCATAAAATGTGAGAAATATATTTGTCACCAAAGAGACAAAGATAATTCTCACATTCATTGTATCATTGTCTAATTTAAACAAGTATTATTTAATTATACAACTGAATTTTAAGACAAAGGTTTGTTTTAATTAAGTGTTGTCTCAATTAGTACAACATTTTATCTTAGCAATTAATTTTGATTTTTTTTAATTAATATTTGAATTGTTCAAATATTTAATTTGAAGAAGTTGATTAAAATAAAATTAAATCCCCATTTAATTAGGAATTTCAGTTATATGATTTTATTAGGACAAAATTAATTAATTTAATTATTTATCCCAATATTGTTGCAAAGTTTGAATTGTTTAAACATGTAAGACAGCCTCCTCCCCATGAGATGGAGAGGTGCTCAACCAAAAGGAGAGGAATTGATTCCCTCCTAATTATCTTAGTAAATAAAGCATTAGAAATTGAAAGAGTTTTAATTTCTTAGGTAACCCAGATTTACTAGGAGACTTTATTAATTGAATAATACAATTATTAATTAATAAATTAATTACATAATTTGATTATCTATTATCCTTACTATGTGTGTGGAATCGTTAAGTTTTATGGAAGGATATTTTTTAATCCTAAGGAGTAACCTAGGGTTGGGTTAGTATAAGTATAGCCTCGCCCCCTCTCTCCTTGTGGCCGAAAGTTTTAGAGAGAAAATTACCTTAAGAGTGCCTCAAGTTTTTTTTGAGAGAAAAACACTAAGAGCAAAAGTGAGTTTTGTTTGAGTGGCTTCATAGATTTCCACATGCCATACTTGAAGGGCAATGGAAGGCTTTCTAGTTTACTTTGAAAGCTATCAATTATTTTCTTTCATCTTTTGTTTTATTCCAATCACTAATCCTATTCACTGTAGGTTTCGTGAATTGGTACTTCCCAAGGAATAAGTGATTAGTGCGCTTGGTTGGGAAGTATATTACAACAATAAAGTGACTACAAGAGGTATGTAAAATTCTCTCTCTAGCTGTGAGTTACCTATGTGTTTTTGTTTCATCCTGTTTGGAAGTTTGAATTTTTTTAAAAATTTTAACCATGCTTGTACCAAAAATACTTAGGATAAACAACTATATCCAACACAGATATCAAGCTATCTAGAAAGAATGAGTCAACAAAAATAAAAAAATAAAAAGAAAAAGAAAAAAAGAAAAGCCCGTTAAGTCAAAAACTCAAAAGGACGACACAGGCAAAAATTTGGGCATCAAATTGAAAAAAACTCATAACCTAAGAGTTTAGACAATCAAACAAGAACTTGAGATTGGAACAACAGTGTGAGAAATTCAAACTAGGGCAAATTTTCATAATAAAATGTTGTGATCAATGACAGTTTGCTTCAGTCAAAGGTTATAATGGCCATGTTATTTGCAGTGTGAGACTTAAGGACTGTATATGTTGAAAAGCTCAAACTAGGACAACATTTTATTTTCTCCTTATTTTACCATTCTATTGAACTAGGAATAGACTACTTGACTCAGTTTAGATTGATATTAAGATTTTGGGAAGGATTAAGGTTCAGTCCTTATTTTTGGAAAAGAGTAGGTAATCAACAAAATGTAATTCCTATGAACCAATTGGACAAGCAATTTAAAGAAAAGAATAAGGAACTGGTTCCAAATAGAGGGAATGATTCGGTCAAGTCTTTCTTAGAAGTGCAAGTTACATTTTTAAAATGCTTACTTCATTTGAAATTTCTTGTAGTTTAAGGTTATGTCCCTTGCCTTGTTTCAAATCTCCTAACAATATAAGGTATGTCCCTTTGCTTCTCAAGTCTCTTGCAAATATGAGGTATGTCCTTTGCCTTGTTTCAAAAATCCTGGTAATATAAGGTATGTCCCTTGCCTTGTGTCAAATATCTTGGCAGTATAAAGTATGTACCTTGCCTTGTTTCAAATCTCTTGGCAGTATGAGGTATATCCCTTGCCTTGTTTTAAATCTTTTGATAGCATGAGGTTATGTCCCTTACTTTGTTTTAAAGCTCTCGGTATGAGTGTTAGGAATAGGTTGACCTAGAAAGCAAATTGTATTCCCTAATTTGATGTAAATACATTTTAATATTAATAAATAAAGAGTTCAATTATGTAAGCTTTATTTTCTAGCTAATAAGGTTCCTAGATTCTAATAAACCAAGATACATTTGCATAATAGTTATGCAAAAGGAGATATGTATCTTTGAATGAGTCTAAAACAATATTCATAATCATTGAATAAAGCCAGCCACTCTATTCAACAAAGACTTTAATGTTCGAATTATCTCCATATAAAGAATGAGATTCTTTTCTAAGGGAATGATGAATCTCAAATCATTAAAGTAGTAAACTTCAGCTAATGACACTATTAAGTGAATTGGAATTAAGTGAGATACACTTATGTGATTTCCAAAAGACAAGTGACATATCTGAGCCTAGTGAAATAATGAATTAGCTACTCATCATTTCGAGATAATTTTAGAAAAGTTCTAAAAGATTATCTAGTCACTTATTGGTTGAAATCTGAGACCAAGGGATAAAATTGGCATAAAAGGTAAAATGGTGGGTTTACAAACTTCTCGTAATTGGCTACGAGGGTAATATGGTGAGTTCACTTATCTAGTCACTTACTAGCTATGAGGGTTTACAAATACTAGGTTTGAAAATTGGACAAATCAATATTTAACATTAACTTTTCATAATTTTAGGAATTATCAAAACACAATCATGAGTCTTTAGTGAAATAACTTCATGATTAATAAAATTGGATTATCTTAATGGGACTAAAATAATCCCAAATTTATTAGAGTTTGAAATTTCTATGTCTAAACGGATTCCCCACCTAGCTTTAGAGAATTCAATTCACATTAAGTTGGAATAAATTCAAGATGAAGTTATTTGATATCATTTTAGCTAATGTCTTTATTAGGACAAGAGCTTTTTTAATTTAGATAAAGAATTATTTTAGGAAAAATGTTGTCCTAAATGTGCTTGAAAATGTAAGAATTTTTGTCACTAAAGAGATAAAAATAATTCTTATAATAATTGTATAAATTAAACAAGTGTTGTTTTAATTAGACAATGGAACTTAAGACAAAGGTTTATCTTAATTAAGACAAGTGTTGTGTTAATTTAGATAACTTTTGTCTTAGTAATTAGTTTTTGGTTTACCTACTTTAAATTAATATTTGAATTGTTTAAATATTTAATTTGAAGAAGTTGATTAAAATAAAACTAAATCCCCATTTAATTAAGAATTTCGACTATAAGATTTTATTAGGATAAAATTAATTTAATTAATTATTTAATTAGAAAGCTACTCATGTTTTATTTGATTGTTAAATAAAATATGTTATTATCAAAATTAATAATAGGAATATTAATTGATAAATCATTAGATAATTTGATTATCTTATATTCCCCATTAATAGGTGGTTGAATCCCTAATGGTTAAGGATTGAATTTTTGAATTACACTCAAATGCTCTCACATGACCAAGGGTTAGCATACTATATATAAGCAACATCTCCCTCTTGTGGCCAGGCAAGTGAATATTTGAGAGAACAAGATTGAACTAGCCACCCACTTGAGAAAGAGAGAAGAAGACTTTGAGAGAAAATTTTCTCGTAAGGCCAAGAGTGTTGTGAGTTTGGAAAAATAATTTCAGTGATTTCAAAGTATAATTCCACATGCCACACTCAGAGAAAAAAAGGGAAAGACTTTATAATTTAATTTTGGAAGCTATCAATTATTTGTTCTTTCATATTTTATTTTGTTCCAATCACTAAACTTATTCACTGTAGATTTCATGAATTAGTGCTTCCTAAAGAATAGGTAATCAATGCGCTTGGTTGGAAATCAAATTGCAAGATTAAAGTGACTGCAAGAGGTATGTAAAATTCTTTTCTATTTTACTTCTCTTTCTAGTCATGAGTTATTTGTCTATGTATTTTGTTTCCACTTGTTTGCAAGCTTGAATGTTTTAAAAATTTTAAAACCCATGCTTGTACCGTAAACACTTAGGATAAACAACTAGATCCAACAACAAGTGATTTCTCTTGCCATCTTTAAAAATTTCTCTCTGTGTTCGTGATTTCCCCGCCATTTAAAAAAATATTTTAGCAGGTAGTTATATCCATGCTATTTTAAATCTCAACTAGCTTTCTAGTTTTGCACCTGGAAAAAATAAGTGATTTTTTTATCTTTACTTATTCTTTATAGGTAGATTTGAAAAACTACTAATTTTTTCATTTTTCCCATCAAGAAACAAGTCAAGAGGGGTAACTGAAACACCATATTTTGTCTTGATTTTTTTTTTAATTTCTAAAAAACTACCGAAATGCAAAAGAATGAAAATACAAAAAGATGAAAACTAAAGTCAAAATAACAAAAAGCAAACCAAGAAATTAAAAAATGAAAAATGAAATACAAAATGAGAAAAACAACAAAACAAAGAAAAAACTTGAACCCAACTCACTCAAACCCACTTCCCTTTCCTTTAATTTTTTACCTAGCATTCTAGCCCAACCCCCTTGTCTTTTTATTATTTTAAGCTAACACAGCAAATATTCCATAGCCTAACCCACTCTGCACTTAACCCAACTCCCTTTGTCCCTCATCAACCCCAGTTGTCTCCTTCATCCCACTCCCTCACTTTCTCTCCCTCCTCATGTAACTAGTAGCCATGACAGCAACCTTCCTTCATCTCCATGCTTCTCTTTACCCAATCCCATTTTCATGCCGCAAATGCCTCTCTCTTTCCCTCACTTTACCCAGCACACCCTTGCTTTTCTTTATCTTTCCTTCACATCATCTAACCCCTACTCCTCTCTCCGACGCTCAGTTTTCGACTATAAAAGGGAGGGAAAGTGGCTATTATGGCAAAGGCTTTTTAGGGACATTTCCTTTGGAGAACTAAAAGTACTTATATCACTCAAAAACTTGAGGGTTAGGTGAGGAATGCAGTGAAGCTAAAGGGATTGGTCTTTGTGATTCTTTAAGGAGGTAACCTACATTGCTTTCGTCTACTAATTTTCTTTTTATTTTTTTCTTAAAGCTATGATGGTGGGTTCTTTAGGGTACAAGGTTCTTAGTTAAAACCCCAAGAACCCACAAGCGAAGGGGAGTTACTTGTTTCATATGACCTTGAGAGAACTTCTATGATTCTAAATCTGATTTTATTTTACTTCGTCTTAATCTATTTATGCATTTTTAAATTTATTTTTATTTTGGTTTACAATGTAATACTAGTTTCGGTCTCTCTTTAAATATGTTCCTATTTTATTTTGTATTTCAATTAAAAATGTGTTTCACAGTGTTTTGCTTCAATTTAATATATTCTTGTTTTATATTAGTCCAAAAGGTGTTTCACTCTATTTTGTTTTATTCTAACATGGTTTTGTTTTAGTTCAAAGTTGATTCTGATTTGTTCTTATATATGGTTTCAATATGTTGAATCAATCTTGGCTTTATTTTTTGTTCAAAGTGTTATACTGATGTTCTGTTTTAAACCCATTTTAATCTGAAGTATTCTATCATTCAAAGTTGGGTATTATTTCTTGTTTAGTGCATGTCTCATTTTTAAGTTTAAATCTTTTTCTTTTGTTAAAATGATAATTCCTCTTCATTACTTCAAATATGTTTTATACATTGTATTGATATCTTCTAACTTTACTCCTTTTTAAAATTATGACAATGTTTTTGTGTTTAGAATCTGGTTGTGTTAAAGAAACAAAATGAAGTCAGACTGTAATGTTTCATTAAGGAAAATAAAAACCCATTTGTGAATGCTATCTTGAAATTCTGTGTCATGTTTCTCAAGGTCATTTGGAAACATGGAATACCACTTAGTCTCTGAGCTCAGTCTACTACTCTTCATTGCTCATTGTTGTGTGTCTTTTAATTCTATATTTGGTTGTATTCTCCTTTAATCCATAGTGTTTAAATATTTTGCTCTGTTAGTTTTTATTTTGTGCTATTTATTTCATTTGTTTATTGTTTGTTATGGGTTCGTAATTTGATGCATGGCATTTTATACTCCCCATTTCCCAATTGTAAGGCATAAGCAACCCCTTGGTTTTAATTATTTGTCTTTTTATTTTACTTTGTTTGTTTATTTTATTTAGTTTTTAATTACTGCTTTATAGCTTTAAGCCCTGCCCAATGCAAAACATGGTGCCCAATACACCTTTGATTCCCCTTTAAGAAAATAATGAAAATGAGAAAACAAGAAATTCTAAATACAAGGTTCCAAAGGCCTTTTTTAAAAATTGATTTAAATAAATTTCTAACATGTTAAGAAATGAATGAGTTTCTTGGGTTCTTTAATTCAATTTATGTTGAGAAACTAATTTGTGAACGGTTAGGTTCCAAAGACCCACTTAACCAAAGTCCTTTAGAAGATCCACTTTATATGAATGTTATCTGAATAAAGAGGCTCCAAAGGCCTTTTAAAAATGTTTTAAGCAAGTTTTAATCATGCTAAAAATGGGACAAATATTCTTCACTCTTTTAAATCTAGTTTCTATTTGAAAATTAATCTAAGAACAACTGGGTTTCAAATACCTACTTAACCAAGCCTCTTTTGGAGATTTAACTTACATTTATTTGGATAAAAAGGTTTCAAAGGCCTTAATGAGTAAAGGGTAAATGCTTTATTGGTAAATATCTTAAAATTAAAATCATCTTACCCATAAACTTAATGAAAAATGTCTGCAAATAAAGTGAAAGTATACTGCTTTCCTCAAACTCCTCCCTTAAGTGATTCCAAGATCATTCCTTTTCAAGCTTTAGGTGGAGGTTTATCCTTTTTCCAAATGTCTTGGTTTCTTCAAACGTTATTAGAGAATTGTTTTCCCATTTTGCCAAGATTTATGTGGAGATTTAGTCTCACATATTGTCTTGGTTTCCTTAAATATTATATGGAGAGTTGTTCTCCCATTTTGTTAAGCTTTAAGTGGAAATTCACTTTCCCATTGTCTTAATTCCTCATAACATTAAGTGGATAAATTATTCTCTCATTTTGTCAAACTTTATGTGGAGATTTATTCTCCTATATTGTCTTAGTTCATTCATAGGCTTTTGATGGAGGTTTATTCTCCCCCATAGTCCACCATATAAAGATTTTAGGTAAAAATTTATTCTTTCACATTATCTAAAAATAATTTCTGCCTTAGTGAAGAGATCATGTATCATTCCTAGACAAATTATCACCAAAACAATCCTAAATTGCATGGACCTTTATCCCTTTTGGGGAATTTAGGCACATACCTAATAAGACAGGTCTGGTTCTTTCTTTCTCTATATTTTTTTCATTACTTTAACGAAAAGGGGTATTTAAAATACATCAAATCTTAAGCACAAATGATATAGGATAAGCATCTTTAGGGATGGACATTGTGGAGTGCTTAACACCTTAAGCATAATTAAACTCCTGAACCCTTCCTCTAGTTCCAAGGGCCAGTGTTTGGTTTTTAAAAGATCCCAATTATCCTTCTAAACTAATTGGTGGCAACTCCATTTTTTTGCCTTTGTGTTTTCTCTTTCTTGCCTTAAGGTCATAACGAGGTGTCCATTTTTTCGACTGTCACATTTGACATCTTTCATTCACAATAAGATTGAGTATATGTGCATATCAACTTAAATGCATGTACTTCCCCATTAACAATTTGCCATTACAACCATTATCCCTCTTTGTCAAATAAGAAAGTACACTACTATTTGAGCTAGCATTATCATGATAGTACTAATATGCATAATAACCAAATCCTTGATGCATGTTTCTAACTGCTTCCCTATTATGTCGCCCCTGTGGTCATCGACAAGAGTAAAAGCTAGAATTTTCTTGTGCAACTCTCAATCAGCAATGTAGTGGGCTGTCACACACATGTAATTCAAATTTTGAATATAGGTCCATGTATAAGTGGTAAGACAGACCCTCTGATATGTAGTTGATAAGGTGTTCTTCAACTTCTCTTTCTCACTATAATACAAAGACATAATATCCCCAACTATAGTGGTGTGAGAAGGAATTTGAAACTAAGGTTGAGTAGCTTCCATCAAGTCCCTAAATCCTTTATTCACAACAAACTTGAAGCATAACTCGTCTATGATAATCATTCTAACCAGAGTAGCCCTATAAACCTCTTGATTGAACTCTAAAATACCAACATCTAACTTGTTGTCACTTTCAGCCTCAGGTTTTCTAAGTACTCCAAGAGTTTTCTACTTCTTATCCTTCTCATGTGAAATTTTTACACACCCTTCTAAAAGATTTTTCATGGTAGAAGTACCATGGTTCCTACTACTCTATGATATGATTTACCATGATTATTATCGAAAGCCTTGTTTTCATCCCTATCCTTAGTAAAATGGTTCTAGATAATAGAAGTAGGTCTAATAGGTTTTCTTTTCAAGCTTACCCTAAGTGCAACTTGCTCATTTTTAGGTTCTCTAAAGCAGGTGCTTTCACTTGTGAGACAATTTCATGCATTCATCCTCTTGAGCAGCACTGCTAATTAAAGGAGTTGGAGCACTCCTCATTCCACTTTGAGTGCTAGCAGTAACCATGTCTATTGTTTAAGTATCCAGCAAACAAGATTCTACAAAAAGAGTGCAGATAATTTGTAAGAGACCAAAAAAAAAATAATACCTAGATATCATCAATAAATATTTGCAACTTTGAACTCTCGTATATATAAATGTTAAACTAAGGTGCATTCTGAACTAGATGATACAACATTAAAGTTCTTGTCCAAATTTTAAAATGTATTGTAGATTTTAAATTCAATTTTCAGCATCTTGTTCAACTGCATATGACTCCAAGAAATTGGTTACAGTACTAAAGATCAAAAGTATCCCTTTAGAGGTCAACAAGTGTTTTTCAACATAATAATCATCTAACGGTAAAATAAATTTTGGTTCTTCCAAAACAAGCAACAGAAATTATTCCTTCTGGGCTATGTGTGTGAGTGGTCTCTAAAGTTAAAGGTTCCTAATTCTAACCTTAGTAAAACAAAAAATGAATAAAACCCTAGCTGATTCAAAGTCTAATCTTATCAGTCAACACTCAATAGACAACTATTGAGTGTTTTGAATGAAGGATTAATACAAGGTTTAATTATAATAGAAACCAGAAGGAATGAAGGATTAATGATTACCTTGAAGAGAAATTGATTCCTTAACCATGGAGGAAAGAGAGAGAAAGAACAAAACCCTATAAAAAACTTCAACTCTTGAGATTCTTGAGATTGCAGAGAACAAAGAAAGGCTAAGTGTAGGTCTACAAGAACAAACAAGAACCCTAAACTTAGAATTCCAAAATCATTTCCTTTTCCTTACCTGAAGGCTAAAATGGCTACAAATATGCCAAATGAACATCTCAAAGGGGTTGAAACTTGACAGTGACACTAGCGAGAGGTTGGTGATGAGAATGGCAAGTGTCATGTGTCGACGATGACTATGGGGGTGGCCGGATAGTCGACATCAATTAGAGAAAGGGGTTTCTGAGTGTTGACTGGTGAGTACTTGAGGAGTCGAGGCCGAGGGTTTCTTTCTTCCTTCTGGTTTAGTAAATCTAAATCTAAATCAGTAAATGCCTAATAATAATATTAGTTTAAAAATAAAAATATATTTAATTATGCGGTTCGATTCAGTTAAATCGGTCTCTAAACTGCAAATCGAATTGCAAAAGTGCAGTTTGTGTAAAATGGAACCAAATCAAACTGCATATTATGTGGTTTGGTTCAGTTTGTGTGTTGGGTTGGGTTGATTTGTGCAATTCAATGGTTCAAACCGAACTGCTAAACACCATTAGGAAGGGTATTGATAGGCCAAGCAAGCCACGTTGGACTAACAAAACACTTAAAAGGAATCCTAAATATTTTAGTTGATGAGCTCCACGTCAGCCTACACAAATTAATGCCAAACAGTCACCTCTTTTCCAACAGTCTCAAGAACTTCGCAGACCATGAACCCACGATGTACACTCTGTTTAGCTTTCACTTTGTTTCTCCATTTGTTCTTTATAGTTACTTCCATGTTTTCCATTTGTCATCTAGGATTACTTGATTTCCTTGTATCTCGGCCATGTTCTAAAGCTCAGCCCATTTAAACTGTTGCCATGAATGAGAATATATATAAAATATTTGCTTCAAGTTCTAATTGTTCAATGGCTAAGTTCTTATCCAATAGAGCTGGGAACAAGGTTTTTACTGGGACCTATCAATCTTCTTCTAGTGTCATTTGAAAAACAAAACGGACTACCTGTTTTGTTTCCATCCCTTAATTTTTAGATTTCTTTTATCCATTTTGAAGTCTCTCATTTTCTAAACAAAAGCAGACATGCTCAAGAAAAAGTGAAAGAGATTGTGATGGGAGGTAGAGAGAGATATGGGGCTGTTTTTAAGGTGCTGACACCAAAGAGAGAGAGAGGGACAACCCAAGAGGGAGAGAAGAAAAAAAAGGAAAAGAAAATCTACGTGATGCCACCTAATATATGCTTTTACCAAGTAAAACGATAAGAGAAAGTTAACAATTAGGAATTAATAATTAGGATTCATTTGATAATGTTTTAAATTTTTTTAAAATGTTAGTAGAATAAAAAATAAATAAAACTGAAGCGGAGAAAATAATCAAAATGAAATTTTAATATTTTAAAAATGGACACTTATGATCAGCTTTGTCTGTGCTCATCCTTGATTTATTTATCTTCACTTTAAAGGTGACAACTAGTTCAAATGATAAAATCTTTTCTAGTGGCACAAAACTTTAACTTCCAATTTTTCCTTTGCTAGAATAAAGAGGTTTGAAAATGTTATGTTTTGTAGTATAATTCATATAAGAATATTTTAATCATTTTATTTAAAAGTTATAATAAATGTGAAGACATTTAAATCATTTTCTGAAAACATAAATTTTAAGAAAATAGCGTAAATGACTTAAATATCCCTATATTTATTATATCTTTAAAATAAAATGACTAATAAAAAATATTTCATAACCTTAATCTAAATTTATCTATCTAGACTGGTAATCTATCATAACATCACGCTTAAAAGTTAGTGGTTAGTTTTGTTTGGAATGTACTGGTTGAGGACAATTTATAATATTTTTAAATAATTATTTGAGAATATGTTGATGAAAATATAGTACTTAACATTTTAGAACTATATTTATTATTGTATTTGTTTTTTAATTTATATTAATTTGATTTAACTAACCATTTGGTCTTTTTTTTTCATTAAAATTTTAATTGTCTCTACGTTTTTTTGGTGCAATTTATTTCTTAAACTTTCAAACCGTTGTCTATTTGTTCCCACCGTCCATCACAGCTATGACTCCATAAAATAAATGACACATGACTAACTTATTTTGTATTTAAGTGAGCATTGGCTCATTAAGTGCCAAACAAAGGGTTATTGCATTTATGTAAACATTAATTAATACGCCTCTTTCTCTCTGGAGATTTATGGAGTCAATATTTATAGAAAAATGTTAATCTCACAAATATAACAAAATCATCCTATCTCATTCCATATCATCATATTCATCCCATCATATAAAGATTTAACCTTTTCCAACATGACATGTAGCGACTATAAAATAAAATTTGTGAGATTTGTATGAAATAAAATTTGTGAGAATAACATATTTTTTACTATACTTAATAGTATAAACTTCAATGGGAATAGAAAATGTTGCATTTCTGTCAAACATTTATTTAGTGCCTCATGAATTTATAGTCATCTCCTTATAAAAGAATCACTCCCTAGCATCTTTATGCAACATCACCAGTACAGCTGGCTCATGGCTTCCCCCATTCTCTTCGCTTGCCTTTTCTTTCTTCTCTGCTCAATCATGGCATATGAATCACGTTCTATCAAACCCTTCAATGGTGGCTTTGAAATTTCCCTTATCCATCGTGACTCTCCTTAGTCCCCATTATACAACCACTGCATGACCTCCTATGAGCGTCACCTAGCAACTGTTCGCCACTCCATGGCCCATTTAAAGCACCTTCGCTTGCAGGGAACCTCAAAATCTAGAGATTTAGAGACCACTATCTCTTCAAAACTAATCCCTGACCATCTTGAGTACATAGCGCTCTATTACATAGGTACCAATCCTATCGCAGCCTTTGCTTTTGTTGATATAGGAAGTGACCTCATTTGGACCAAAAGCCAACCGACCCCACCAAGTCCTCTACATACAGAAAAATCGCCGTTATTCTCCTCCTTGCAATAATTTAGGCCCATCCACATACATTGAAAGGGTTATGGACAACCATGCACCTATGAAGTGTTGTATAGAGATGGCTCAAAATCATCTGGCATTTTTTCATTTCACAAGTTCATGTTTGATGCTCCAGATAGGAGTTTAGTGGATGTGGGTTACATAGAATTTGGCTACAATAATGTTAGCTCCCCACAATTCATAGGAGATCAGAATGGTTGCTTGGCCTTAAAAATCTCTCAACTGGGAATCCAAAGGTTCTCCAACTGTATGGTTTTTCTAGATGATCAAGGGTCAGGAAGTAGAATGTATTTTGGGTCATGGGCTGTGATATATTCTAGTGACCTAACCCCATTATTGAAAAACATGAATGGGCATTATTATGTTATCCTTGAAGGGATTAGTTGTTATGAACCCAGTTGTAACAACTCAGAACCACCCTCCAAGAAACAAAACACGAATGCGTAACCCAAAAGAAACACAGCAAGAACAAATGACTATATTGATATTACCACAAAACCAGATCATACAATGTCCTCTAGCAGAGAAATATCAATGAAACAGTAGCAGCT
>JASKGM010056152.1:0-18785 GCA_034509205.1 Ceratonia siliqua | reverse complement strand
CAACCATTACTGCAATAGTGGTTTAAGGAGTATGGTATGAATTTTAACACAGTTTCTCTTTGGCATTTCATCGAACACCTTGTGTGCATTCAAAATTATATTCTATATAAGCCACATAAATCAAGAAAGTCTAAGGCAGGAAGAACACTGAACCAACTCCTAAATCACAGCAAGCATTATTGTTTTAATTTTTCAACATTCTTACTTGTCTAAAAGGGGTTTCAAATCCCTCCACAAATTGCCCAAAATGAACTCTGTTTGCTAGAAGGAGATTCACGTTCTCACTCCAGAATTTGTTCAGAAGGGGGTGATTTTACTTACCACAAAGGGAAGCTTGAAAATTCAGATTTGCAGGAGTATTTGGATGCCAAAACCGAGTTTCCCTGCGACAACACCTTTTTGAAACTGCTGGAGCTTCACCAGAGTTGGGTCATGGACCTCCGCGGATTTTCCAACTGGTTGGGGACTCCACGCCGACGGTTGTAGTGGCTGGGAAGGCGGGGGACAGTCGATTTTGGCCGGACCTACCGGTAGCACTGTGGAGGCGAACTTTCACGGCCAACCGTTGAGCAATGCGAGGGAGGGGGACGGTGTGCCTGGCGCCGCGCGGGGGGAGAGAATTTGAGAGTTTGTAGAGATGGGCCACCAACCAGCAGTGAACGGCGGCAAGAGGCAACGCTGGGTAGGGCTGGTGGCAGTGAATTTGGTGGAGGGGGAGATTTCAGATGGTAGTTGGGGGAGGAGGAGAGCCGTGCGGTTATATGGAAGAGGGGGAGGAGTTTTCGGGGGGTGAGGGAGAGAGAAGAGAAAAGAAAATTCAAACTTAAAATTTTTTTTTTGATTGTATATTACAAGTGTGTCTAGGTATACTGCGTGGGGATCCCATGCGTTAGGCTTCCAACCGCATGGGATTCGGTTGAAAGTTATTGGATGGCCACAATTTAAAAAAAAAATATATATTTTTAAAAAAATATTTTGAAATACATGTAACATAAAAAAAAAAGGTTGAATCATGACCGTCCAACATGCGATGGACGACCATGATTTGACCGAATCTCGTACAGTCGCGAGTGTACGGATCTGGATCTAGGTATACTATTCATTTTCTCTTAATAATACGTTCAATCAAATCTCGTGAATCGTATTGAAGTCACTTAACAATCAATAAAACTCAGAATTTAAGTTCTCCATAACATGCCTCTTAAGCTAATCAATTAACAAAAAAATGTGGGTGAAAATTAAACAATTTAACTATTGATTGATTCAGGTTGGCCCTTCATTATTTTGGTAAAATATTTTCAGCTGAACTGTTTAGTCCAGTCTAATCAAACCTTGTGAATTGATCGGTTAATCAAGAAACTAATGAAAACCAAACAATTGAATTGCTAACTAGTTCATATCGAAATTGACAATGATAATATTTATATGTTTGTTAAATATAATATAATATAAAATTCACATTATAACATAATAATGTTGACATAGTAATAACAACGACAATAATAACAAAATAATGATTATAATAAGGCATTTACTTCCTTACTGTTCACTGCGTTGGCGGTAGGGGAATTTAATAATTTTGATAATTTTTTTTAAAAATTAATTAAGTATTGTTTATATTATATATTTTTTTAAGTTTTTTTTTATTTTTTTAATTTTTTAACTTACAAATAAATAGTAAAAAAAAGTTATGAATGAATAGTATTAAGAATAAAAAAATTTTAAAATATTTCAAAAAATTATTTAAGCTTGGTTTGAAAGTATTATGTGTTTTATTTTTAATGTTTTTGAAAACTTTGTCATAAATTTATATTTATAAAAAAATTTCATAATGATGTGTTTCGGAGATTTACTTTATATGATTTTTTGTTTAAAATTCTGTAACTGTGGCATTAATATGAAACACTAAAAAAGTATCACCTGCATTAAATGCTACTATGATTTTTTTATTTAAAATTGTAATATAATTTTTTTTTGAAATTTTAGATACTCCTAATAGTTTAAAAAGATTTTTTACTAAATTAATAATTTATCAATCAAAATAAACTCAAAAAGTTTAATTATAGTTTTATCTAAAAAAGATTTAGTTACAGCACTTTCTTGTAACATCTTTAAATTATCATCTCAAACAAAACCTTAACCATGCAAGGAATGCGCGATATGTACTGTTCATGCTCTGTTCTTCCTGACAGTAAATAATAGAAAAATATCACAATCTATGAATCAACATGCAAATCCTAATAAATCCAACAATCAGGAAGTTCTCCAGTAAAAAAATCATATGATGAATCCAAATAAATCAACATATTTCACATTCTCGGTGTGACAAAAAAAGAAAGAGACAAAGGTCCAGAGAAAGAGTTGTGAGATAAGTCCAACTCTGGACTTTCAATGATATATGAGTGTTGAGTATTAGATTATCGTCATTTACGTTATTATTTTTTTGTTCTTCACTTATTTATAAGTATTTTATTGACCTTGAGATCGAGAGCAACTTTTTAAGAACCGAACTCCTTATCATTTAAATAATGAGTGATTCTGATATCATTTATACCAATTTTCATCAATGAAAAAGCCCTCATTTGAAGTTATTAGATCCCATAACTATAGTTTTAGAGTTTAATAACAGGTTTTATATATCTCCACTAAGTAAGTTGTGAGACAGATCGAGCTTGAGTGCCGAAGAATTGCTCATAGCTTTCCGAAGATTAACACTCGAGCCATTGACTGAAGCCAGTTAGTTTCCTTATAAAGAGTAATGCCACTGAGTCTCAGACTTTTCAGGGAAGAAAGTGGAGAAAGCCAATGAAGGTTATCCATGTGAAAATGAATATTGTAATGATAAGTTAAGGTAATCAAGGTTAGAGAAATTTGCATGAGGATAACTATGATTAGCAGCAGAATTATGAATGGATGGAATGGTTATAGCTTCAAAGTCATCAGAATTCAAGTTCAAGCAAAGATAAGTTGATTTCACCTCTCAGGGATTCTGAATAATAGTCTTCAACATGGTTTCCTGGATCAAGCTTTGTAACTCTGCCTGTAATATTATCACACTCAGCTCCTTGCCATGCACGACGATCTTTTTCGCTTGACTAAGAGAAGAGCCGATTAGAAGGATCTACGTACCACGCTTTGTTTGATTACAAGTATCCATTGATCCTTCTCGTTGCAACAAATGATTTCGTTGAATGTCGTTGCAGATAGTAACAACAAGAATTTGTGAAGTGAAGGTAGCCCTGACGATGGTGGATTCAAGAGTTTCTATAAGTGAAGTTTCTATATATATATATATATATATATATCAAATATTAAAAAAAAGAGAAAGGAGAAAAATACCTATAGCTTGTTTAATTTAATTATCAATTCCATCCTTACTTTAATTTGAAAACATTTTTTTTTCAACTAATGACTCTGAAAAAAATAAATAAATTACAGTTTACTCTTTGATTCCTTTTTATTTTGTCACCTTGACATTATAAATATGTACGATTATTGTAGTATCTAGTATCTACTGTCTTAAAGTTTGTCACATATATTAACGGATATAGATAAAGACAACTACACACCATAAATTTTAATAAATTTTGACTGTCAAATATATATTAAAGGATCAAGATTAATAAAAAACAAAATACTTCAAATTACATATAATAAAAATATTTGTTAAATTGTAATTGCCTAACACACATTAAATAGTCACAATTTAACTAGACATTGTACAATTAATCTTATATTAACTCAAAATCATTTTTATAAAAATTTCTGTCCATTTTCCAATGAGAAATGAACGTTAATATCATTTGGAATTATCTCTTTATATTAGACATAATTAAAAAAGAAAATCCGTAGAATGAAATACACGTAATACACCGTGTTTCCCGTTTCCAAAGGACAGGAGTAGCACTACTCCTGTGAGAGGAGGGCAGTAGTCCCCACATGGGGCCCCACATGGGGGGCCAGCCCCCTCTCTCATGGGAGTAGGGCTACTCCTGTGTAGCTTAGTCACAGCCTTAAATAAATTTTTGTCTGATCATTAAAAAGAAGCCGCGCCCTTCTTTTTCTTTTTTGGTGTATCAAAAGCAAAAGCAGAAAAAAAAAAGCAAAAGAAAAGCTAATGAGCAAAAGTAACCCCAATGGAATGTGGTAGAAGCAAAGTGGAGAGTGGAGGGGGAGGCTGCCACCAAGGTTTGGCAAGAGGATTTGGTTTTGCAAGTTTGGCTGATAGTACGGTTGGGTCACCCTGTAAACTACGGTGCCAAGCCGGTCAACAGTCAATTAACTAAGAAATATCAGTAAAAATTAGACAGTTTAACTGCTTACCCATTCAGGTTGGCGCTTCATTACTGGAAGGCAAGCCTTTGGAAGACAATCTTTGGCAACTTTCTCTATGCAAAAAGGTATGAGATACTACTAAAAATTTAAGATATTAATGTATTAAGCCATTCTTAAAAAATAAATTCGTCTTTGTGCCCCGTAAATACAGTTAGCGCAGTATCACAATGTCACTTCCAGAAGTGAAACTCTTAAAATTCAGACTATCAGAGTGCATCAAAGTTATTCTAGAAAGTGTCCTCAATTTTTTCTCTTCCTATAGGTAACCGTATGTTTACAACTCACAATGGCAGTTAATAACCTATATATATATATATAGATAGATAGATAGATAGATAGATAGATAAAGAAAGTCTGCATAGTTGGTCAATCATTCAAGAGGTGTATTGCCTTTGGGTTTGCTCACCTTGAAATTATCTATCACCTCGCCTTAGAATCTCAAGAAGTCCGCAGCAACTCCCCCAAGAGGTGTATTGCCTTTGGGTTACAGATACATTTGTCTGTCACAGATACATTGTGGAAGCAACATATAACAGATCAAACAGAGAGCAGATACATGAAAATGGTTTTTTTTAAAAATATAAATGCTGACATAGACATACAATACCATATTGATACGAACGCAGGATAGGGCATTGAAATTAAACAGTTGCGTCTTGTATAACACTTGTGAAACATGGAGATGCTTTCATAGGTACAAATTAAAATATTTATATGAATCATATAGGTCAGTTACTCACTGGATTTTCAATGCTTCTGGGTACATCCGTCTTGTCCTGCACACTGGCACCAGTGGCTTCAACAGCAGGGACATTTGCCAATGGTTGCATGCATTCATTAGCATTTTCCTTGTATAACTCATCGACATCTGATGATTCCCCAACTTTCTCATCAGAATCTGGCAACCTTGATTCTTCAATACTCATTGGTACTGCTTCTGTTATGGTCTGAGGAACCTTATCACTCTCATCTGAGATTGGAATAGTTGTCTCCTCAATTGCCTCTGAAACTGCATCAATTGGAGGCAGAGAAGAGGCACTGTTCTCCTCTGAATAAGGTGTTTTAATTTCCTCAGCATTTGTCAAGTCCTTAATTGTTTCAATCGCTTCAGTTTCACTTGAACCCTCAATTGCTACAACTGAAGGAAGCTGCTCAAGATTTTCCTCTGAAGGAGTTATCTCATTTTCCTCCTTATCAGCAACTAGAGAGAACCCATCAACCTCTTCTGGGGATAGCGAATCTTCCCCTTTCTTTTGGTTTGATTCAAATTCTACATTATCTGATTCAGAAACGTCTTCTGTCTCTTCCACTTTTCCTGAATTCACAGGCCCTCCATTCTCATTACCAAAAATTGAAGCATCACCATCTTGGGGTTCACTTACAGATCTGGATTTGTCATCGGCTTCAACTTCCCCACCAAAATCAACAATCCAATTGATCTCTTCCGCAATCACCTCCTTATATTCGCTTTGAGATTCTACATTCTGGGTCTCTTGACTCTCTTCTAATGTTCCATTGAAAGATCCTTCCATCTTCTTACAGAAACTGCTATCCCTGCAGATAAAGAATACTCTTTTCTTTTGCCTTTCTTCTCTTCAACTATCACATACCTTTCCCTAATGGTATAAGAAAACCATTTCACCTACCTCCATTTTCTACCTTCCCCAAATGTTTGTTAGTAAGAAACAATGACGAAAATGGGAAAGCAGACTAAGGAAAGTAATTCAAAGCATGAGAAAACAAAACATACCCATCAAGGAGGTAACAGACTAGTAGCGAAAGCAATAAAGAAAACTAGGTGCAGAATCAGGTTGGAATTGAAGAATAGGCAAAGAATGATGGTTGGGTGTAGTCAAAATCTTTCATTTTTCTTGGTGCTTTGCTTTTCTCTTGGAAGCTGAAGTTGAAGGCATGGACTGGCTGACTGCTTGTTGGCTGTTTCACAGAGAAGGACAGGTAAATACCATGGGCGTATTCCCTTTCTCTCGCTTTTTCTGCGCCTTGATTTTCTTTATAAATAATGCTATAAAATTGAAAACGGAAACGGAAGAAGGCTTTTGCTATCCTACATCTCAAAAATAATTTTAAAAATTTTTTAAAACTTTTTTTTAAATATTTTTTATTTTATAAAATTAATTAATTATATATTTATATGATATATTTTTTTAAAAATATTTTTATATTTTTTTCAAAATATTTTAAATTACAAATAAATAAATAAAAAATTATAAATAAATAAAAAAGGAATGTAAAAAACTATAAAAATATCTTAAAAAATTTTTAAAAAAATACATAAAATGAAAAATAATTAATTAAATTTAAAAAAAATCTTAAAAATAACATAAAAAAAAGGAGGGGCGGTAGGATAACCCCTCCCTAGCAAGAAGTTATATGGAAAGCACTCCTTAGCCACATTTTTGTGGCTTTATAGAAGTTTTAAAATTTTTTAAAATTTTTATTTTATAAAATTAATTAATTATGTGTTTATATAATATATTTTTATAAAAATTTTTTGAGATATTTTTATATTTGTTTTAAAATCTTTTAAGTTACAAATGAATAATAAAAAAAAATATAGATGAATAGTAAAAAAATTTAAGAAAAAAATTAAAAAATGTCTTAAAAAATTCTAAAAAAAATACATAAAATAAAAAATAGTTAATTAATTTTAAAAAGTAAAAAAAACATAAAAAGTAAAAAAAAAAAAGAGTGGGGTATAGGATAGTATTTGTCGTTATATATATAGGGAAACACTGGCCTACCACATTTCTGTGGCGGTAGGCAACATTTTTATTTTTATTTTTTTAGTTTTTTTTGAGTTTTTTTAATTTTTTTAATTAAATAATTATTTTTTATATTGTATAATTTTTTGAGAAAATTTTTAAAATGTCTTTGAATTTTTTTAAAATTTGTTTACATTTACTTACATTGTGTGTGTGAATGCGCGCGCGCGTGCGTGTGTGTGTTTTGATATTTATAAATATTATATTGGGTTAATATAAAGTTTTGATATTTATAATTTTAGTTAATTATTAATTTAATCTTAAATTATCAACTAATATATTTAAATAGACCATGATGTGATAACAAAATTTAGATGATAATTTTAGATGACAATTTTTTTAAATAAATTAAAAAAATAAAAAATAATGTACTTTAATTTTTAATCCCCATTATTTGAATAATATTATTATGGAATATATATAAAAAGCTAATATAAATATAGAGAAAAATAATAATTGTGGCAAGAGGGAGAAGGGAGGAAGGGGAAGAGAGAGGAAGAAAGAGGGGAGATAGAGTGAAAATTTTGTCGTATAAGATTGTTGCATAAATTTTTTAATTTAATGATGTTAATTGATAACTTAATAAGTATTGACTATATTGATAGGCATAAAAATTATAAGGATTCAATTGATTAAAATTACACTACAAGGATTGAATTGATAATTAATTAAAATTATAGATACCAAATCTTACGTTAAACCAATCATATATTATAACAGTATATTATTAATTTATTAGAAATATTATTTTAAAATACATATTTAAAAGTATTAAGATAAAATTAAGAATATAATATATTTTTCATTTTTTAAATTAATAAAGAGAAATAATGGAGAGTTATTAAATAATTACCTAATATTTTTTTTATAAACTAGAATTATATATAAAATACTTCAAAATACTAATTCAGAGTCTTTATGTTTAGAGTTGTTTGATTTGGCTATTTGGGCCTCTTATATAAGAACAAGAATAAGGGTGAGGTTGGATTGGGCCTGTAATCTAGCCCAACATCAGTCAAACCTTTGAAGAAGAAGTCCAAGACAAAAAAACACCCCACGAAAGAAAACAAAAGAGGACCATAAATCCCAAAACCCCCCCAATCCTTCAATTAAACCCTAATTCTCCTACTCCCCCATCTTGTCATCGCTCTGTCTTTAAACCCTAGAACCACAGCTCGGAACAACCGTCGCTCATGGCTGTGGCGAACCCAGCAGCTGCACCTTCTACAACTGTCGAAAGGGTAAGTCCCAAAACAGTGCAACAAGCCGTGAATTCTCTTCTCAAATGGAGGGATTCTAAGTCCCAGATCGAAAAACCCAAGCTTTTTGACCAAGACGATGAATTCATCTACCTCATTCTCACTCTCAAAAAAATCCCCCCAAAAGGTCGCGTTAACCCTTATAAGATTCTACTTCCGCATTCTCTTCGCTCTGAATTCTCCGAGCTCTGTTTGATCATCGATGACAGACCCAAGTCAAATCTCACCAAAGAAGATGCAAAGAAGAAGATTAAATCGGAGAATCTACCGGTTTCTAAAGTTTTGAAGCTTTCGAAGCTCAAGTCTGATTATCGTCCGTTCGAGGCCAAGCGGAAGCTTTGTGATTCTTACCACGTGTTTTTCGCAGATAGGAGGGTGATACCACTCTTGCCGCGGCTATTGGGTAAGCATTTCTTTAAGAAGAAGAAGATTCCGGTGCCATTGGATTTGAAGCATAAAAATTGGAAGGAGCAGATTGAGAAGGCATGCTCATCAGCATTGTTGTTCCTCAGGACGGGTACATGTAGCGTGGTGAGAGTTGCCAAAGTCTCAATGGAAAAGGATGAGATTGTCGCGAATGTGGTTGCTGCAATCAATGGGATTGTGGAGCTTGTGCCCAAAAAGTGGGGGAATGTGCGGTCGCTTCATTTGAAGTTGTTGGAGTCGCTTCCATTGCCCATTTATCAGGCAGTTCCGGATCTGAAATTGAAGATTGAGGGAGCTAAGCCCAAGGAAGATAAAGCGGTGGAGAAGAAAGGGGGTAAAGATATTGTTAAAGATGGGGTTGAGAAGGATCATAAAGTGGGTAAGAAGAAGGGGAGGATTCATGAAGTTCGGTACATGGATGATAATGTAGGTCAGGAACTCAGTCAAGATGAGTCAGGTGGTGAAGATGATGGGGATATAGAGGAAGAAGGTAGTGAGAATGATGAAATGAGTAATGAAGAGTTGGTGGACAAGAAGAAAAAGAAAGGAATTAAAATGGACAAAGGGGCTCTTACTGAGTTGAATAGCGCGAAAGGATTGAAGAAGTCAGCCAAGGACAAGGATAAAAGTATCAGACGAAAGAAAGACGGGTTTTCTGTTAAAGGGAAGAAGGAAAATATTATCAAGCACAAGGAAAATATATTACCTGCTGAGGATGGAGAGTCTGGCAAGAAGAAAAAGAAGAGAAGTGGACTAGTAAAACCAGAAGATGGAGATAAGAAAGTAAAAGCTAAGAAAATTAAGAAGGCTGCATAAACTGACTGGATAAGTAAAAGAGTCTTTGCTTATAGATTTCCCTTCTTGATGGACCTCTTTGTAATGTTGTGTGGTTTTTTCGGTTGAGTCCTCTAGCAGGTTTTGTTCTGAGCATATCATTATGGTATTTCTTGTAATCCTATTTGGGTCATTAGCAGTTACATAAATTTATTTGCATGGCTTATACTTGAGGTTTAGAATGGTTCTGAATGGGCATGATTGAAGATATAGTTTCTCATTTCTGATTAAAATATATTTTGTATATATTAGGTGTCCAAAATCAAGTTAGTTTTCAAAATATTTAAAAAAAATTAATTAAAAAAATATATAGATAAAATTATAGTACTTTAGTTCTATTTGAAATAAAAAAATACAAAGAAATAAAATTAAAAATAAAAAAATAATATACAAAATACAAGAGGCAACAAAACAAACAAATTCCCCTTCCTTTTATTATTTTCGGCCAATTCACCTTCGCAACAAGCTCAACGCATCTCCAGCCTAATTACCCATTTCATGACCAAGCTCCATTCTTTTTATAATTTTCAGCCCACACCTCCTCTAATCCAAGAAGCCAGCATCCATTTTCTTCACCATACCAGCCGTCACACACACCTTCCCTTACGATATGAAATTTGGATCTAATCCTTTTTTGGGTTGATATTTTTTTGTTATTTTTTTATTATATTAATTTAAATTTTTTGACATATATAATTAAAATTTACATTGTGATAATATATATTCATCAGACTTGCATAAGATGTAAATCAAAAAGAAAAAATATGAAAAATCTAACTCATCATCTATGAGTTAAAAATATATTATTTTATATGTGGGTCATTATTTCATTTTTTTTTAATTTGTATTGTGCAAGTTTGATGGACATATATTAACGTAATGTAAATTTTAACTATATATATTAAAAAATTTAACTCAATATAATAAAAAAATAACAGAAAAAGACTAATCTAGAAAAAGACCGGATCTGATCCGCTTCATACCTTCACGCCACATCTTAAGCCGTTGAGGTTAACGATTTTTGTTCTAGTGCACTTGACACCCACTCGCAGATGATACCATTGAAGCTTCACCTCGCGCACTATCACTCGCGCATTGCATCACCATTTTCATCTCATGCTCGCTCTAGCATCACGCTTGGTGGTCCCCCTGGCCGATTGTTCCTTGCAACCATCGCTCAAATCCCGAATTTTGCGCTAGCATAGCCTGCTCACGCCTCATCCACGCTCCCATTCTCTGCCAGTATCTAACGCTGTAACACACCCGCTCGTCCCTCCTTGCTCTGGTTCGGTTACAACACCTAGCATTTCCATCACGCTGTAGCACACCCTTATGCTCTTTGGATATTTGCTGATTTGATTTTTCAAGCATAAGGTTTTGGCTATAAAAGCATAGAAAAAAGAAGCTGTGGGGAGGGGGTGCTTCACGGTTTTCTCTTAGAAGAGTATACTAGGGCTTAGAGAAAAATTTTGGGGAAATTGGTGAAGCGGCAACTTTCTTTCTGCCATTAGAGTTCTTGAGTTAAGGGGGTGAGCTTGGATGTCTGTAACACTTTAGGGAAGGTAATTTCCTCCTTTATTGCTTACTGTTTACTCTTATTTTCATTTTTGTAGTTGTTGTTGGTAGTGGGCAATGATCTATTGTAAGTCTTGGGGTTCAATCCCAGGAACGTGCGAGTGAAGGGGATAATCTTGATTTTTAATTTGACTATGGGTGAAGTTCTCTGAATCCCATTTGATTTTGTTTTGTCCAAACATACCTTTGATATAATAAATATGGCTTCTAATTTCATTGGTTCTTGGATAAAGCATGGGGTTAAATTAACTTAGTAGCTTGCTATGTTCTTGTCATTTTTTTCACTTGATTTGAATTCTTTTTTTTTTTTTTAGCAAATCATGTTGCTGCTTGAATTTATTTTAATCTACCACTTCAAGTTGGTTTGATTTAGAGTAAAGCTACATACTGGCATATCCAATTTATCATGCTATGTTTATGTTAACTTTGATCTTGCTTCAATCAGAACATGATTATTTGCTCCTATGTGTTGCGTTGGAGTTTTCTAATTCGGCCTCTATCACTATTTGGCCATGCTTTTTTTTTTTTTTTGGAAATGGAAATAGGTTGTTTCTCTTGAAAATGTGATCAACATGCTTCATTTCATTGCATTTTTTGGAAATGCATATGTTTAAAGGGCATGTTTTCAAACAAAAACTTTGGGTTTACTTTCCATTGTCATTTGAAATGAAGAGCACCCTCCTAGTCTGAGTCCTATGTCCAAACAGGAATTTTTTGACTAGTTTTGTGTGATATTTGGTGAGTTTTATCATTTATTTCATTTATAACATATCTTTTATTATTTTATTTCTATAATTTTGGGTTTGCAAAGTTTTTTATGATTTTCTTTGTTTGCTTCCCACCCCATTGTAAGGCATAAGTCATTCCCCCTTTTATTATTTTTATTTATTTTGTTATTTTCCTTTTATTTGATTGTTGGTTTCAGTTATGTTTAACCCCTGCAAATAAGTGAAAGATGTCCAATGCTTCTTAATTCTCATTTAAGAAAATAAATTTTTTTTTCAATCATTAAGCCTTTGGAAATAAAATTAAATAGGTTTTTTTTAACATGTTAAATGTAAATGGAATGTTTGGGTTTTTCTTTTATTAAGAAAATCATATGCAAATAAGAGGGAGCCCAAAGCTTATTTTTTAAAGATTAAAATTGAGTATTAAAGGCTATTGAACCAAAATTTTTGGTCAAAATAAATGTTTAAATACCTTGGGCTTCAAAGGCTCATATTGGTTGAAATCTTTTAATGTGATTTAATATACTTTAATATAAAAGTTTCAATGGCCAATTTAAACAAATAAATTAAAAGTATTCTTACAAGTATAACATTTTTTACAATCCTACTAAATGTGATTCTAATAATCACTCAATGCCTTCTTGACTTTGGGTGAGAACTTGATGTTTCTACATTGTCTATTTCGTTAGGCTTTGGGTGAAGTTTATCCACCACGTTGTCCTACCTTCTTGGCTTTGGGTAAGGACTCAGTGCTTCCACATTGTCTATTTCCTTAGGCTTGAAGTGAGGTTTATTCTTTACATTGTCCTACTTTCTTGGTTTTGGGTGATAACTTTGTGCCTTCACATTGTTTATTTTTCTTAACTTTGGATGAGGATTTTGTGTCTTCGTATTGTCTAGTCTTTGTACTAGGAAAGTGATCATATATCATTCATAGGCAATTTCTCATCAAAATAATTTCAAATTACATGGACCTTGATCAATTTTAGGTATGTAGGTAATTACTTAGTACGATATATCAACTTCTTTCATTTTTTATCTTTTTGTCGTATTAACAAAAAATGGGTAATGAAAATACATAAAATTAAAGTATAAACGATCTAGGGTAACTATCCTTAGGGATGGACGTTGTGAGGTGCCTAACACCTTCCTCACGCGTAATTAGACTCTCAAACCTATCATTTGATTTTAAGGGCTAGTGTTTGTATTTTTTTTAAAGGATCTCAATTATCCTTTTAATTAATTAGTGGCAACTCTATTTTTAACCTCTATATTTTTTTTCTTCCCTTTTATCGCCTTAAGATCATGATGGTTCTTTTTCCGGCCGGCATGTTGTGACACAAGGGAAAGAATCTCTTTCATGGTAACCATAAGTTAGTTACTTACTGTTAAAATTCAGCACATAATTTGAGAGATGAAAGTGAGTGCTTCAGTTTAGCTGGTACAGGGGTGGTGAAAACTAAAGTTAATCATGGAAAAGAGAATGTTGAGAACAAAATTATACTTTCTTTGAGTTGAGAGCTTGTTCCTACATGCCACTTGACTGTACTTCTTCCCTTTCCTTTTTTGAGATTTTTACTTAATTTGTTTTTCTTTGTTTCTATTTAACCTGTTCAATTATTTCTTTTAAATGTTCTTATGATAGTGCTGTATTCTGCTTTCATTTTGATTCATCTAGTTTCTTGAATAAGAAAATATTGGGACCGGAATGATCTAGGAGATGTTTGGTGCATGCGTTTCTTTGGATTTTCATGTATTTTAGATTCCTGGTGATGAGATATACAAGTATTTAAGATTTCAATGTCTTGTATAACAATTGAGAGTTATAACAGTAATTTATGAAATTTTGTAGAGGCTTTTACTCAAGCACTGCTGCACTCAGATTCCCGCATTTTTTTTAATAGGTATGACATGTGCACAAAAAATAGTAATCTAAATGATTATATGCGATATCCAAAAGTTGTAGATCTCTGAATGAAGAAATGAAGATGACAGTGTTGTGTTCCACGACCAAACACGTCCTTAATAAGTAGCAATACTTCAATTGTCATCTTATGGAATGCTAGGATTGGATGAAGTTATGAGTTTTAATTAGTAATTGGATTCATAGATAGATTGTGATGTCTTTCTGTTTGATATTTTTCAGTTGCTCTGTTACATTTGGCTTGTCTGTGTCTGTACTTTTGGTGGTGGGTGGATCCGTTTATTTTTTGGGTAGTTAGAAGTGGTTGGATCCATTTTATTAAATGTTATCTTTGGTTAAATTTTTAAGTTGTTACGAAGTAATTGAATCGAGCAGAAATTTTTTATGATCTAATTCCTTGGGCAGAAACTTATATGATTTATCTTTATTAGATTTTGGATTGGATTGACCCTTCTAGGCTAAGATTTGGATTCTGTTGTCGGAACTATATCTAGACTAATGGTTTCAATTCATCTACCTCTCAGATCAATAAGGCTTTGCAAGAGTGAAAGATGGGGTATTATGTGCATTTCATTCTGCGACAAACTTTATTACTAAAAGCTGTCAAAAGTAACAGAAGTGGAAGACTTGGAAAAAGTGAAAGACTTAACGAGTCTAATGGTTTTGGTGGAAAAATAAAACATCACGTATAGGTTGTTTTTTTTTTTTTTTGAGTGATACACGTAAAGGATAATTTACCCAAGGCATAAGAGTTTCTCTTATTTCAGAATTAAGCTTGCAAATATCATTCATTAACAATATGTATTAAGAACAAAAAATTTCAAGAAAAAAACAAAACAGAACTGATAATCAGAATTAAGCTTGCAAATATCATTCGTTAACAAAATAGTTCGTTAATGGTTCTTTATTACTATTTACTGTTGAATAATATCCATGGGAACCATGTGCATCAACCATCCCAGCACTACATACTTGAAGGCTGCTTTTGTATAGTGCAATGGCTTCCTCAAGTTCATATCACAAATTCAGCTTCAGAAAATGGAACCTTGCTGCAACCAAACTTTTCAAGGAGGCAACTACATCCAAGAGCTGTTTTGTTTTCTTCATGGTTTACATATATTGAGATTCTAGCCTCTTCTGTTTTCTGCTGATATTGAATTGCCATATAACACCTTCAACCTGTCAAGTTGCTGTTCATAATTGTACTACAACCATTATTGAATCTGTTTGGGAAGAGTTTCATATTTTGTAACTTCAACACTCTACAACTGTCATAATTGGGCTATAACCATTTAAACTCAATTGAATCTCAAGCTTAAGAGAGGTGGAGTTTCGTGGCGATTCTTGTAAAGGCACTGAAACCACTTACTCTGTACTTTTAATACTAAGGTCCCTGCCTTACTCTGTTTGGATCCAGCATTTATAACTAAAATTCATCTGATGCTGTGCTTTTCTTGTTAGCCTTCAATGTCTACTTATAAGTTGAGTTTGGGCTTCATATAGAAGGAAGATTTTGGGATAAAACAAGGGCAACTGTTGAAGGCCTCAGAATGCAATGTAATCTCATGTATATGGCAAAACCTAACTCTTAACTCTAACATCAAATTGTTATTCATTGTTTTCCCTTGTGTTCTTTTGGTATAACGGTGATTTCAAATATGCAGGCTCTGATACCAATAAGATAGATGAAAGTGGCCAAAGAAAGCCATGATGTGAACAAGTCTTGATAGTCTGGGGGATCGAATTTATTTGGCTGTACCCTCGTGTTCAAAAGTTAGTCAAAGGCAGTGGGAACCCAAGACTCTTGTTATTTGTTAATAAAGTAGGCCACTGGAGTCCATGTGAAATTCAATTAGTATATCAAGACTGTTGGGTCAGTAGACGAAGATGTGATGGGTTTAGACTCTTCCTTTTGTGATATAGGCACATAGCAGGTTGAATTACTTGGGAGCAATGGGAAGGGGAAGATCCCACAATATGGAAACTCCGTGCATTCCTTGCCTTCCTGCTCAATGGAATCGTTATTCGTGCTGTGTTCTGATACAAGTATCTATGCTGGCCGCCACCACAGATTTTTCCTATCTCATATGGAATGAAATGCCTTTCATAGCTAGCAAATAAAGTATTGACTGTGGAAATTAAAGCAGAAGAAGATCATAAGAATGAAAGCTTAATTAGCGGTGGGTTCGTTCAATATTTGACCATACAAAAGTTTGATTAAGACTTTGTCAAATTTTAATTGCGTTTCATTTTCTTTTCCAAACTTTCTTCAGAAAAGTTAAACAAAGGCAGTGAGAACCCAAGACTCCTTTTGTTAATAAAGTATGTCACTGAAGTCCCTGTGAAAACAATTAAGAGACAATCCTTTTAAGTTTTGATTGTGACTCACCATTAAACCTCCTTAAATTATTGAAATTAGTAATATGATATTTTCTAGGAAAATTTTAACCTACAGCCCATTTTTTTTTTGTTTTTTTACTTTTTCTATTTTTTATGTTTTTTTTTTCAAAATTTTTTAGAATGTTTTTTAATTTTTTCTTGAATGTTTTTTATATCTCTGTTACTATTCATCTATAATTTTTTTTACTATTCATTTGTAACTTAAAAAATTCTGTAAAAAATACAAAAACATCTTCAAAAATTTTGAAAAAAATTTATGATATAAAACTTAATTTATTGATTTTAAAAAGTAAAAAAAATTTAAAAAAAAATCAAAAAAATTATAAAATTTTTTTTTAAAAAAGCCCTACCGCCCACATGTGTGGGCGGTAGGGTAGTTCTCTCCTATTTTCTATATGTTAAAGTTCAATGCTTGGCATATGTACCTAAATTATGATAATTCATGTGTTTAGATTAGTGAGATTCATATACGTTGTATTAATTAATAATTTAGGCACATTTCTATATCAATCTTTAAAATTGTTGAAATTAGTATTTTGACATATTTTAAATGTGAAAGTTCAATGCTTAGCTATATATATACTTATAATATAATAATACTTATATTTATATTAGTGTGATTCATGTATTGTGTATTAATTAATAATTTACGTAGCTAGATGTTAGGTCATGTCATTTAATATACTTATAAATACCCATTATATTTTGATGAATAAAATAAATTAAGACACTTAATTAAGAGATAAATAAGAATTGAGAATTGGAGTCCGTCTCTTCGAGAAATGTTACTTTTCTTATTTCTCAACAAAGTGATATTAAAGTATAAAAGAAAAACACAAAGAAGACATTGATGAAATAACAATTCTAATTTATGTTAAAGGGTCACCTATGCCAATAAATACCTATTGTACTTGGTGATATATGAAAAAATTACATCATGTAGATACTCTCATTTTTTCTAATTAATTGAGCTCGAATTATCTCTTGAGTTATCTTCTTACTTATCTTTTGTGTTTATTTTTATTTTCTTCAAATATTGTTTAGTTACTTATAAAAGTTGGTGATACGTGAATAAATTGGATCAAGTTGACACTCTCTTTGTTTTCCTTATTTTTTCCTAATTATTTGAATTCGTTAGCTTTTTAGTTATCTTTTTATTTAACATTTGTTTTTACTTTTTTTTACCATAAATTATTGTTTAGTAACCTCTAGAAAGTAGTGACGATTTTATTTCTTTCATCGTATGTTTATTTATTTTTCAAAATCTTTAATGTAAACCTTATAAAAATATATAATTTTTTAATTATCTGCATAGCTTCATATAAAAATTATGAGTTGAATTTTTGTTAAGTATATGCCCTCTTTATTTTTCTTTATTTTTTTAAAAATTAATTAAGCACTAATTATCTCTTTAGTAATAACTTTAGTTTCTAATTTTCAATTATTAATATATTGAGAAGGAAAAAAGAATGAATTATTGGGTTTCAGAATTCTTATGTTCATATATTTTTAACATTGATAAAATTTTCATATATTTAAGTCATTATGTGATTTTTGACATTTTTTAATAGGAATGACATGTGCAAAAAAAGTAGTAATCTAAATGATTATTTGTGATATACAAAAGTAGTAGATCTCTGAATGAAGATGACAGTGGTCTGTGTTCCACTAGCAAACACCTCCCTAATAATTAGCAATAGTTCAAGTAGTCATCTTATGCAACGATAGGATTGGATGGAGTACTTACGAGTTTTAATTAGTAATTGGATTCATAGATTGTGATGTCTTTCTGTTTGATATTTCAGTTGCTCTGTTACATTTGGCTTCATACTGTTTGAAAGAACAGAGGCATCATACTGATATTGAAGGACGCCATGGTTCAAGGATTGTGAGGTAAATGGTAATGAAAGAATTCTATGTGCTCATGTAAGAATTCTTTGGAAGGAAGACTTTAGGGGGAAAGAGGGGGTATTATGTGCATTTAATTCTACGACAAACTCATTTCCTTCAATCATAACATTTGAATACAAGTGAAAGAAGGGGAAGACTTCGGAAAAGTGAAAGGCTTAACAAGTCTAAATGGTACGTTTTGGTGGAAAAAGAAAACATCACGTATAGGGTTTTTGTTTCTTGTTTTTTTTTGGGTTACACGTAAAGGATAATTTACCCAAGGCATAAGAGTTTCTCTTTTTTCAGAATTAAGTTTTCAAATATCATTCATTAACAATATGTATTAAGAACAAAAGAATTTCAAGAAAAAAAAAAGCTTAATCAAATAAGTTAAAATGATAACTATTTTCTTCGAGCAATAAATTTTTGAGTAAACAGTCCAGAATTGATTTTTCACAACTTATATAAACGATGTGGAGATGTAACTTGTCTTACTAGCAAAAACCCTTATGAATCTTCATTCTCTTCCAATCAACCATAATGGTTAGCTTCTGTTCACAAATTTCAATTGTTTTACTACTGTTGCTATTTGCTTTGACATTGAACAAAAGCAAATGTTGCAACGAGAAGG
>JASKGM010056141.1:0-18786 GCA_034509205.1 Ceratonia siliqua | reverse complement strand
TACCCAGACTGAGGAGAAAGAGAGAACACACGAAGCTAGGGTTCTTCGTGGAAGAGAGAACTTCTCTTTTCAATTCCAAAATACAGCAAAACTGATTACAAAAGGGAACCCTCACAAATGTATCGTGAAGGCTTCAGACACAGTAGCAAGGAAAGCCATGTGCTAGGCACATGCTTCATTAAAAGAGAATACAACACAGCAGGAAAAACAGGAATAAAACGCAAAAGGAAATAGTGTAAACGCAAGACACAAATAGAGAAATAAAAGGCTAATCTGGATGCTCCTGCATCAAACTCCTCCTCTTGCAATTTGACCATACTATGGAGTGAAAACAGCCTACACTTCATCATAAATTTCAGGATCAAGACATTTAAGTTCTTCTTCGGCAACCCATGTACTTTCGGTGGCCGGTTTACCCAACCACTTCACCAGGAATTTTCTGTAGGGATGCCCTCTCTGAGACCTTAACTCTTTAACATCAAGCACATCTTCAATGCTTTCAGCTGAGGCCTTAGGGAAGTTGTTAATATGCTCGGTCAAAGGTAATAGTCCCTCTTCAAACCCATAGAAAGGGTAGAGATCAGCAACATTGAAAATGGGGCTGATTTGCAGCTCATTAGGCAAATTTAGCAAATGGGCGTTGGAACTAATCTTCTTTAGAACCTTGCATGGCCCAAACTTCTTTGACTTAAGCTTGTGATAGGTACCTCTAGGGAACCTTTCCTTCCATAAGTGCACCAAGACCATACCCCCTTCTTCAAATTCTTGTGCTCGGCGGTGTTGGTTGGCTAGATTTGCATACTTCTCATTGCTGGATTTTAAAACACTCTTGAACTCCTTGTGAATTTGTTGGATGTGTTCAGCAAAGGACTCCTCTTCATCACTTACTCTAGGTCCTTGAGGCAATGGGGCTAGATCAAACACGTTTTGAGGTTTAAGACCAAAGGCAGCCTCAAAAGGAGTCTTCTTTGTAGTTCTATTGACAGAATTGTTATAGGCAAACTCTACTTGAGGTATTACCAAGTCCCAATTCTTCACATGATTTCCTACTAAGCACCTTAATAAATTTCCCAAACTCCAATTCACTACTTCAGTTTGGCCATGGGTTTGGGGATGGCAAGTGCTAGAATATTTTAATTATGTGCCTAACTTTTTCCACAAGGATCTCCAAAAGTGCCCATGAACTTGACGTCTCTGTCCGAAATTATAGATGTAGGAATGCCATGTAGTCTCACCACTTCTCGAAAGAATAGCTCAGCAATGTGGGATGCATCTGCAGTTTTGGAGCAAGGGAGAAAATGGCTTGGAGAATCTATCCACAACAACAAAGATTGAATCATGTCCCCTCGCCGTTTTAGGCAACCCCAACACAAAATCCATGCTTAAATGGACTTGGGGCGCGTCAGGCTCAGCTAAAGGAGTGTATAAACCTAGTGTTCTGTGTGGTTTCTTTGTTGAGTTGACATACCGCACATCTCCTCACCCACCTTTCTACATCTTTAATCATTTTTGGCCAAAAATAACGATCGGCCACCATACTCATTGTTTTGTCCCTGCCAAAGTGTCCCCCTAGACCATTGCCATGAACTTCTTTAATGATTTGGTCTCTGAGGGATCCCCTCGGTATACATAACTTGTTGCCCCTAAATAAATACCCTTCTTGCAATTTGAATGGTAGGCTTTTTGTGGTATGGGAACCTTGCAATTCTTCAGAAATCTGACTGAAATCAATATCAGTGCTGTATTGATTTTTTTATCTCTTCAAATCCAATAATATGATTGCTCATTACATTAAGGAACAATGGGCGTCTACTCAATGCATCTGCTACAATATTAGATTCCCCCGTCTTGTATTTTATCGAGAAATTGAACTCGTCAAGAAAAGAACTCCACTTGGCATGTCGGGCACTAAGTTTCTTCTTCGACTAGATGTACCTCAAAGCTTGGTGATCTAAATAAACCACAAATTCTCTATAGGCAAGATAATGTTGCCAATGCTGGATGGCTCTTACTAAAGCGTAAAATTCCAAGTCAAAAGTAGAATATCTCAGCTTAGCATTTGATAATTTCTCACTACGATATTCAATGGGTCGTCCCTCTTGGCTTAAAAGCTCCAATGCCAATATGGGAAGCATCACACTCAATGATAAATAACTTTTCAAAATCTGGTAGAGCAAGGACTGGTGCTTGAGTCATACTCTTTTTTATCTCTTCAAATGCAATTTGTGCAGATTTGTCCAATGTGAAGTTGCTGTTTTTGAGACATTCAGTTATTGGGCTCATGATGGAATTGAATCCCTTGATAAATCTCCTATAGAATGATGTCAAACCTTGAAAACTCCTTATATCACGGATGTATTGAGGTATAGGCCAATCCATTACAGCACAAACATTTTCAGGATCAGGTTTCAACCCTTGGGCCTAGACAATGAAGCCCAGAAACACCACCTCACAGCACAAGAAAGTGCATTTGTTTAAGTTCACATAAAGTCTTTCTTGTTAGAGAACTTCAAAAACTTTGTGAAGGTGTATTATGTGTTCTCTCTCAGTTTTGCTGTAAATCAAGATATCATCAAAGTATACAACAATAAAAGTGTTGAGAAAAGGTCTTAATACCTCTGTCATGACTCTCATAAAGGTACTCGGGGCATTGGAGAGTCCGAAGGGCATGACCAACCACTCATAAAGGCCATCTGGTGTTTTGAATGCTGTCTTCCATTCGTCCCCTTCTCTCACTCTAATTTGGTGGTAGCCACTTCGTAGGTCTATCTTTGAAAATACTTTAGAACCAACTAATTGGTCTAACATCTCTTCCAATCTTGGGAAGGGGAATCGGTATTTGATTGTAATTTTATTAATTGCACGGCTATCAACACACATTCTCCACGTGCCATCTTTCTTTGGTGTCAATAATGCTGGGCAAGCACAAGGGTTTATACATTCACGAATTAGGCCCTTCAACACTAATCCTTCAATCTGCTTCTATAATTAGGCCCTTCAACACTAATCCTTCAATCTGCTTCTATACTTCTGCCCTTTGCATAGGGGGCATTCTGTATGCTGGTAGGTTTGCGAGTGTTGCCCCCGGAGTCAAATCAATGGCATGTTGTATGGTTCTCTTAAGAGGTAACCCTTGAGGGAGTTGTTCTTCAACTAATTCTTCAAATTTCTTCAAGAGGGACTGAATTTCATAGGAGTATTCAGCCACTTTTTCAGTGGTGTCCTCTGAGTTGATCTTAGCAAATAGCATATATAACACCTCCTTCTCAGCTGCATTTCTCAAATTTTTGGGCTGACACCAAAGCACTGATCTTGTCACTTTTTGGTTCGGTTTTGTCTTCTTTAATAGGATGCAACGTATACTTCTTTTTATCCCTATAGAAAGTGTATGTATTTGGCCTTGCCCGATGCTCCATGTCATTGTCAAATAACCAAGGCCTTCCCAAAAGAATATGGCCAGCATCCATGGGTACTACATCACACATGGCCTCTTCTTCAATTTGATCCCCCAACACAAACCTGACTAGACACCTTGCTGTGATAGGAACCCCATGCCCTTTTTTGAGCCAATTGATTTTGTAAGGATGTGGATGCTTTTCAGTATTTAATCCAACTTTTCTACTGCCCCTTGGGATATAACATTCTCCATACTCCCCCCATCAATAATCAAACTGCACACTTTCCCTTTACACTGTACATGTGTTTTAAATATGCTTTTCCTTCGCCAATCTTCTATATCTTCTTGTGTGGTGTTGGTCATAACTCGGCGAATAACTAATGCTTCCCCCTTGACTGGATAGACATCAATCTCTTCGGTTTCTTCTGGATAATCATCATATATAGGGTCATGTTCTTCTTCATTTTCTTCTTCACCTTCTATAAAATTAATCCGACGTTGTGGACAAGTACGTGAAAGGTGTCCCTTCTCCCCACATGAGAAACATCTAATTTGGGACCCATTATCCAGCTTTAAGGTACCCTTCTCCATGCTACTGTTATTTCCATATCTCCCCACATTTTTGTTTTGATTAAATCAGGCAGTGTTCTCCCAATTGTTTCTACTCGTGTCCTGCATTCCTCGGCCTTGACCAAGGTTGTAGGATGTATTGCTAATCCTATTATATGCAGGCCTCCTTGTTCCATGCCTTAGAATACGTTTTTCAGCCATTATGGCTAGTTGCCTAGCATCCTCAATATTAAAAAGCCGAACCACTCCCATTTCATCCCTTATGTTGATATTTAGCCCAGCTAAATACCTTGCTGTCATTTGTTTAGCATTTTCATTCAACCCCACTCTAATAGACCAATGATCAAACTCAAAAGAATACTCCGCTACTGATTTGTCAAGTTGTTTTAAGGAATGGTACCTTTCATATAACTCCATCAAATAATCAGCTGGAAGAAATTGTTTTCTTAGCTTGCCTTTCATATGCTCCCAAGTGCTAATCTTTGATTTGCCTTGCCTTGCCCTTTGTTCCTCAACTCTCTTCCACCATTGAAGTGCAGTGGCTTTGAGTTTCAACTTCACAAATAATACCTTCCTTTCTTCTCTCATCGGTTTCCACTTGAAGTAAGTCTCCAAACTGACCTCCCAGTCCAAGTAATCCTTTGAATGCGAACGCCTAGTAAAATCAGCGACCTCTATCTTCACTCCACCACCATTCAAGTCTAATGCACGCACCAGACGCTCCAAATCAGCGACCTCTATCTTCACTCCACCACCATTCAAGTCTAATGCACGCACCAGACGCTCCTGCAAGTGGTTTCGTTATGCTCTAATCCTTTGCCCAGCTTGATAAAAAGGGTTTTCACCATGCTGGTTCACTTCCTCTTCGGCCGAACTGCCATCAGACATGCCCACACTCTCTCTGTCTCCATTGGTGGACTGGGCTCTCGCTGGAAGTCCCATTCTCACCTCAGCATGCCCCTGACATTGCAGGTTTTGCACTGTCATTGTCAGTTCTTCGATCAACCTCCTGTTCTCAGCTATTTCAGCTACTTGCTCCATGTTTCCTCTGCCACCTTTGCCCCTAGCACATCCAGCCATGGCTCTGATACCACTTTGATGTAGTATGGATGAAAGAGAAGAGAGCTAAAACTGTAAATACCCATACTAAGGAGAAAGAGAGAACACACGAAGCTAGGGTTCTTCGTGGAAGAGAGAACTTTTCTTTTCAATTCCAAAATACAGCAAAACTGATTACAAAAGGTAACCCTCACAAATGTATTGTGAAGGCTTTAGACACGGTAGCAAGGAAAGCCATGTGCTAGGCACATGCTTCATTAAAAGAGAATACAACACAGCAGGAAAAGCAGGAATAAAATGCAAAAGGAAATAGAGTAAATGCAAGACATAAATAGAGAAATAAAAGACTAATCTGGATGCTCCTGCATCACTACCATACCTTATGCCGAAATTTACTTTTAAATAAGAGAATGGAAGCAGGCAGTCGCAAGGATCACACCACTTGGTCATAAAAGCTTTGATATCACATCATAGACCACATTATCCCAAAAGCTTAAGCTCTTAGAGGCCCAATAATGGTTTTGATATATATTTCTAACAGATTGGTGCAGTAAAGTGCACCTAAAGGCAAACCATTCCCCGGTGCAGCCATAGTCCTATATTGCTGTAATACCTTAAAACAATGTAAAGATTTTTTATTTCTTTGAGGATTCTTATTAGAAAATTTTCCTATAGTAATTATATTCGTAAAAGCACACCATGAAGGTGCCACCAAACTGCGCACATTAAATTACCGCAGTATCGAAGAAAATGAAAATAAGTTATTAGATCTTTAAAATGTCCTGTGTATCATCCAAGGAATTAAGTTATTATCCCTTAGTCTCAAGTTGTCTGCGGTAACATTCCCTCATACTTTGTCAGTACAATCACAATGAACTAGCTAAAATGCTTTCTGAGAAAATTTTGCAACTGTACCCACAGAAATGCACATTGAAACTTATCAAAAAAACAAACACATAAACAACACTCTTATTTAACTTGACTCCCAGCTAAGAACATTTTCCATTTTGAAACTTCCAAAGGCGATCAGAAAAAGTACTTCTGTTTGATAAAGTGAAAATAATCAAGGAAACCTCATTTTTACAATTGTATTGAAATGACCATATGCCAAAAAAAAAAAAAACTGTTTCAAAACACACTAAAAATTAACATGCTTCGAAGGTTTAGCGCATTTATCA
The DNA here is from genome assembly GCA_034509205.1 of Ceratonia siliqua. NCBI lineage: Eukaryota > Viridiplantae > Streptophyta > Magnoliopsida > Fabales > Fabaceae > Ceratonia > Ceratonia siliqua. The sequence goes on along the minus strand of JASKGM010056141.1, from coordinate 12,582 downwards.
ACTGTAGTATGTCATGCCTCATCTTTCTCTCAGCCCCTCTTTGTCTCATAAGAAAAAATTATCTTTGCACATACCACATTACGGACAACTTTTTGCAAAAAGGATGCAAATTTCAAAAGGAAGAAAACAATATTATCATGGAAACTATCTAATATGCCAGATCAACTGCAGAAGAAAGACAAAAGATATTAACAGTTAAACTGCCAATCCCAAAATACTTTACATTGCCAGAAACATGCAAGGAAAATAAATCCATATGTGTCTGTCACAAGTCTCTATCAGACATAGTAGACCAAAGACAAAAATTATCATATGACATCCATCCTTTTGCTTCCTTCTTTTTTGTCCTGGTTTGATACCTTAAGGTGCATATCAGGTGAAAATTTTGAAATTGGATCTTTTTTTCCAAACTGAAATCGAGGATATTAGGCATTAACAAATACTTTCTCCTAATGAAGTATAATCACTTAATAAATTCCTGAGCCTTGATTATATTTTCCATTGTTTGCCAGTCATGAGACACTCAGAGCTCTGTCAATAACAAATAAGAAATTATAAAAAAAATGAATGACCAATATGTTATAGACATCATAATTTCATCAGAGGAAGATTGTTCCAAAATTTTTTCATTCAGTCTATCTCTATCATACACAATTCAATTCACAACCTTGGAAGGGCCATGTTAAACTCATTTGTTTTCTGAGTTGAGATAGGCATGCCCTTGACCATCTGACAGGCATTCTAGTAAACTTTCATTTAAAAATGTCTGGTTCAAATTATTCTTGACCGAAAATGATAAAAAATGACACAAAAGAAAAGCTCTGGATCCGCTTCCGTGTTGTGTCCACTCAGGAAAACATACTGGCAACACAAACCTATCAAAATTTAGTTCTAGTTCACCAGTTCAGAGCTCACCAAAAGCATCAATCTACTCTCCCCCAGTGTGTAGTGACAGTTCAATAAGAGTCCTTTTGTAGCAGCAACAAGTCCCTTCCTCACCTTTTGTGAAGGGTGAATACAGATCTGAAATTCAATGATTTCACTAATTACATAAATGATTAGAGTCTTAAAATATGACAAAGCAGAAAAATCATAAACAATTCTGAAAGCTGTAACAAGGCCATGCAAATTAGCTTCCTCAACTTATCAGTAAGAGCATACATGTGGAAAAGTTGCACTCAACAGCGTCTTTAAATGTGATGATGTTTTGGCCATCCAATCTTTTGTTCGATTCACATGGAAAGATCCAATCTCTTTGCTAGAATCAGTAATTCCCATTTCTTGTAGTTCAGTTTTGGAACAAGAGATTTTCCCTGACTCACCACTTGTATCTTCAACAGCTTTACTTTGAACTTGAGCTTTAACTGGTAAGTGACGAAGCTCCTCCAAAAGGGACAGTGTGGATTTACAATTATATGAATCAAAGTTAGAAGAAGCTTCAATACCCAGGACAGTTGCATTAGCATCATCCTGGAAGACTATCATAAGATACTCTGCCAAACCTCTAATTGCCTGGTCAATGGCTTCCACACTGCCGGCAGCACCACTTATCATTGTTTTGGCACCATGCAAAACTTTGGCAAATTGACTAACAACACCAGGTAAAAAGAAGGCTAATGCATCTGCAGTACCAACCTGCAAAAGTAAGCCAATTACAAAGCAATTCACAGTAAGATTCCCTTTTAATGGAAGACTTCATGAATGAAAGAGAAAATTACAAAAAAGAAAAAGAAAAGAGGAAAATTTATTTATTTTTGATAAAAGGAGAAATTATATTAAGAAGGAAAAGAACACAAATGAGGACAATAGGGTATACTCTGAGGGGAGTGTATATATATAGCTTTGGATAACAAAGCAATTGTTACATGCTGTTAAAAGAACCAGTACAAGAAATTACCTTAGCAACCAGAACCCGCAGAGTTCTTAAGGCTTCAATTCGGAGTCTAGCAGAGCCTTGTTGTCCTCTTGCAGCCTCTGTATCTGCAGCCTTTTTCAGAAGACAAACCAGTATTATAAATTTGCATACTATGATGTAACCAACTTTTTACAACAAAAGAAAATACAAAGTTTCATCTAGGTCCCTTTCAACAAATTGTTTTCTATTATGGTTCCTAAAAGAAGTTATCTTGCACTATGATAAAAGGTCCTTATATACTTGAATAAAATTTTGGTTAAATTGTTATTTTCTTTTTATAGAAAAAAGAACATTTATTTATTTTTTTGGTTAAATTGCTATAAAATGTGGTTGAGAACCAAAGTGAGAAAATTCTTTGTTAAAAAGAACTCAAACTGGAATTTCCCAGAGAAAATTCAACAATAAAAGTATCAACATACTTTGAGAAGAAGAGACAACCAGTGTCCAACAGCAGCTGAAGCAGTTTCAGAACGGAGAAATGCAAGTAAACATACTTCTGATTCTGAACTGTATTTGAAAGATCTCTGAAGAGGTGTATCATTATATGTGTTATCTGGAAGCGCAGGAAAACCAGGAATTTGTTCACATGAACAAGACTCATCAGAACAGGAAATTAAATTTAGAAGCAGTGCCTTGAAACACAAGACAATTCCTTCACGAAACTCCTCTGAAGCCTCAGACGGGGACAACAAAGCCCCATAAGTTAATTTCTTTAGTAGTACAACCATCTGTCGAAGAACATCATCACAGTTCAGTTTCATCTACTTTTTTCTTCTTGTATACAAAAACATCACAGTTCAATTTAAACAGCAACTCAAGGATAACAAGGGAGAAGTACTGTATAGAACTATCATATGTGTGAACACTACCATGGTATACATGTCAACATCGTATGGGGGCAGTGTACTATCACTACCAAAACAGCATGCACATTAATAGAAAAAAAAAACTCAACAATAGACTGTTCCAAGCATCCAGTTATCTATTTGAGACTATTAAACACATCTAGATCCTCAGCAACTATGCCTAGTTTCAAGCCTTCAAATAACAAAGAATTTGTACTTACTAGTTTATACAACTGCAAGTATTACTACTAGCGCATATAAACAAGTTACAAAAAGACTCATACCAGGGTGAGAAACCATTGATAATCATGTAATAAAACTTCCTCTTAAACACTTGAAAAGATTTCATGCAAAAACTTACAAACCAGCATATAATCCAGTAACTTAATGAGCATTTGAATCAAAATAGTTTTTTTCTATATAATTTTTTTTTAAAAAAAGGTTAAATTACAGTTTGTCCCAAAATCAATTGCCCCCTTGTGGTTTAAAATGTGTCATTCAACCCTCTTGTGATTTTTCCCACTATCACTTAACCACCCATTTATATTTTCCATCAAACTTTTAACAAAAATTATCATGTGTATGTTAAAACGATGAAATTTTATTGTCAAAAGTCTGTTTTAGTTAAATCTTGAAGAGTTTCATAATCTTCTGAGACTATTGTTAAGATTAAGTTGACATATTCTGATGGAAACCGAGGCACTCAAACCAGAAAATGCCAAGATACTGAATATTCCACTGTTATATTGATAATAGAGTACCCAAACAGCTAGGTTTCGATGATAACAGTAGGTATGAAACTTGGAAAATGCAACAGAGCAAAATAACAAGTAGATAACTATAAACCAGAAGTAACAGTAGTGATACCAAAGGAAATAACAGGATATTAACAAGAAATAAAGATAGCAAAACCAGTCTTCAATGAGGACGACAACAGCCCAAAACTCCCGTAAAGAAAAGCAAGAGACCACCCTAGACCTCATGACACCCTTCTTTCACAACAGGACAAAATAGTGCCAGCACACCCTTTGCCCCAATCCCCAAATAACCAAATCCCCCTACACTTCAGGAATACCAGCCATGTGTGTGGCCTGGTTGAATTCCCTTTTACCCTTCCTTTTCCTTGCATATGTCATTTTAACTGGGGGCCCATCATATTCAATTTACAAATGTTAGCTTAATCCCATGAATGGCCTCAAAATACTACGAAATTGTTAAAAGTATTAGTGAAACAGACTTTTAACCATGAAATTGTTCATCCTTTTTTTTTTTATAGAAAAAAGAATATTATTGAAGATATGAGAGAGAAATACATCATTGGAGGATAAGTAATCCTTCTAAAACATGAAAGAACAAATGGAAAAGATAAAACAGTCTAAACAAACATTAGCTCAAAATAGCTCTCCGATCCCTTTCTAAGTCCATGAGAGACAACCCCCCTAAAGAAACCATGTGCTGAAACCGAGAGGGATGCCAAAAAGATAATTCTTTCCTAGAGGAGATGATCAGCATAAACTGCTGGTTGAAAACTCTAGCATTCCTTTCTAACCAGATACACCATAAACTAGCAAACACAGAACTCTGCCAAAGGACCTTACACTACTTATTGCTCCCAAATCCTCTGAACTTTATAGTTAAGAAAAGATATAAATCTACCAGAAACTTAACAGTGAAAAAACAGATGATTGTTAGTCTCTGAACTCCGATAACACATCACACACACATCTGGTGAAATAGCCTTATTGAGCCTACGAGTTTGAAGCAGATCATTTGTAATTTAAACCACGGAGCAAGCTGATTTCAGGTCAAACCACAGGACGATAAACTATAATTTACCCGAGAGAGAGAGAGAGAGAGTACATAATATATATAGTATGTAGAACCTTCTAAGGGAGCCAAAAAATACAGGATAACACAAAATTGAAGAAAACCCTATGAGTTACAACTTCGATAACAATTGAGTCCAATCTTGCTGAATATACACAAGTGGGACTCCTCTTAACAAACCATGAGAGGATGATTCAAATGTATAATTTCACAAAAAAATATTGTCCTAGATATCTTTATTTGTTCCCAGTTAAACACTTGATAATATTGCAGGCAACTTCCCTGTCTTTTATTCTGAAGAACAATGTGAGGATGCTTTAGGGGGCTAAAAATTCAATTCAGAATTATAAATACTTTTATAAACTCTCTGTAGTCTGTTTCCAGTATGTGCAGTCCAGCATCCTCACGGGGATTTCCACATGTTCCCAGACTCTTTCTCTATTCGATTTGTTTCTTTTGTTCCTCTTTTCCTTATGTTAAAGAGGTTGAAGTGGTGTTATCCTTATCACACATCCTGCTTACTTAATTATGCCGATTTGGATTTTTTTTTCTTAAATAAAGATATCAGCAAGCACTAAGTAGCATTTCAGAAATTATTATACCAGATAGGCCAAATGTCAAGGCAAATCGGCCTACCTGATTTACAGATGTCAAATGACACTTCCTCAGAAGTTCATCTAAACAATTAACTACACCTTCTGCCACGCTATCACTGACTTGATTAGGGGTTTTTGGAACACCAGACATCGTAAACTTTTCTTTAGAATCAACTTTTGGCATAGATCTGCTTCCAATTGCCGCATCAAGGAGCAAAAGTAATGGGAACAAAGTGTAACTGGACAAAAATAAATAAATAAAGGTTTTAAAGATACATTGTGAGGCTAAAGTAAGCATTAAATAATCATACAAAGAATGCAATGGAATACAGCAACCAAAGTTTCAGAATTTAAATCATGAAATTTTATATAACAACAGAAAAGTTCACAAAACACCGAAACAGATAGCAACATCAATTTTGTTTCCATAAAAGTATGATAAGCTAAGACGAATCAATACTTGTTTTTTACACCATATCCATATCAAATACATATTCATATTGGAAACACATAGCATATGCTTGACCAAGTATCTGTTTTTTTTTAGGGCAAAAACATTTCAGGCAATGCCAAAATGAGTTAGAATAGGGTCAAAAAGCTTCAAAGCGTTGTGAAAAAAGAAGAAGTAAAAGATGTTTTCAAAATGTTTTAAAACGCAAGCACATAAAACTGTTAAGAAATGTTCTTGAAATGCATTGGAACTCAACAAAAAGCACCAAAACAAATTAAAGAGAGTCAAAAGCATGTCAAACCAATTGAACTTACGAATTTTTATAAAACAAATGCAAAGTAATATTTTTCGATATTGATTCAAATTTTTTATTCATTTTTAAATACATTTATAAATACAATTTAAATATTTTAACAATAATATCAGGATATACCCGCATCCTAGGTTTTCCAATAATTATCTTATTGCCATATCTTATTATTTTTATATATACAACACACATACTCTATCCATGCATCATACTAATTTCAATTTTCTTTCTATTATCACTTCCACTCTTCTGCATTCCTCTGAATTGCAATAAAATTACATCGGCAGTAAAATTGTAATATAATCCATGTGCCTCATCATTGAGGTATTAATCAGTGAATAAGTTTGGAGAAAATTACACTGATATCCTCTGAGATTTGCTTAAATTACACTCACTCGTCACCACCCCTCTTGTTCAAAAAATTACATTGACCTCCCCCATTTTGAATTTTCAATAGGCCAATATGCCCCAGTTTAAATCTTTCCCAAACACACATGACCCCTCTATAGAGCCTTCCATGCGGGGTGAAAAATCAAAAACAAGAAAGTTTCAACCAAGTTCTAAAGCCAGAGGGAAGGTGAGTGTAATTTAGACAAACATAAGGGGAGTTCAATGTATTTTATTCATATGTTTAATCATTTCCTTTCCATAGGTAAATAAAGAAGACCTGCACATATACTTGATTTGTTTTGATTCTTGAACCCATAATATAATCCTCCACTCTTATTAGTACAGGGAAAGACTTGCCTTTACACCAAAAAGTCATTAGCTAATACATACAGCTTATATCATCTATTGTTTATTAACCCTAGTAACTGATGTTTGCATCCATGACCTTTTCCCTCAACTACCCATTTATTGCCTCTTGATTGTTATCCCCTTTATGAATAATTAAAGGAAAAAAAAAAAGATTACAGAAAGAAGGATACAATCTCCTCTTATTAGAACAAGTACCTCCAATCATATTTACATTCATTAAGCAGGTGGTTGTTTTCCTGTGGAATATTTTGTTTGGAGTTCTTGGTGAATATTGTGTGTCCTTTCATGTTGGAGTAGTTTCTCTTGATCAGTTTTAAAGGTTTTGCTAACATAAGGAGGCCAAAATTTAACAGCAGTCTGAAGTTTATATGCTTCTAAGGCCTATTTGGCTGGAAGCTTGCATCTTCAAGGGCATCCCTTTGCACCTACATAAGCGACAGTAAAGGATTATGTTTAATGTTTATGGCTTCATTTTAGTGTTCTGGTCATGGTTGTTTTAAGGGAGTTTATATTTTTTATTTTCAAAGAGACTGGACAGCTGTGTTTGATATATTAGCCTCTTTGGCTCTCTATTTCGATTTGTTTGTCTGCTTTTGAGGATATCTTATCCTTCCCCTAGTTGTACTTCTCTTTTCTCCCCCAATAAAATTTCTTCAGAAAAAAAAGGTTCTTATAACTGAAAGATCTCAAAAAAGGCTCAACCCAAGGGTTAACCCCTAGAGGAACTCCCATATAGATCAAAGGGTACTCAAGAATCCAACAAATCCACACCTTTTGATTTTCCTTCAGACTAAAAAAAATCTTTTCTGTTTTTAATACTATCACTGTTCACCAGGCTGCAAGGCACTTGCTCGAGTAAGGAACACAATAACAACAATGACCCCGAATACCATGACAAAGAAAAGGATGTCCAAACAACTAGAAAGCACACGTCCATTATATATCTAAATGGAAACTCACCACCGCTGACACTACTACTAGGCTAATTACATCTAATTAAGGAAAGAAATCTGAGACAACTTTAGCGTATGAAAAAGGATTCAGCTAGCCGACCACCTAAACCAAAAGTATAAGCATCATCCAATTTTGTGAACATGATTTTAACATATCAATCACGAGCTTAACACACAACGAATTCAAATTTAAAGATTCAAAAAGCATCACTCTTTTCATGGTTATTTCATTCCATTCCAGAAATCTATGTAAATTGCTACTCTGACATAGTATTGTAATCATACATACATGATAACCAAAGGTCACTAAATAACACCACATGATTTAGTACTTAAATTATTAAAAAAAAAAAAACAATTGAGGTGTGTGATGCTTGAATATGTGATATTTCTATAAATATTTAATTGGGCTTACTCGAGGAAGGGCTGCAAAGTACTGGATGGGGAATTCTGAAGAAAATGAAGGAGCTCAGGGATTACAGAAGCATGCTTCTTAGGGTTCCGCACAAGCTCCAGAAGCTGTAAACAGTGAGATTTTAACTGTAGGAAGACACTGCTTCTAAGTTGTTCACTTTCCTGCCCCTCTTCTAGTCGTCCTAGGGCAAATCCCTCGATCGCTTTCTCCATATCTTCCATTGGAAGTCCCCAACGCTAATTGGAATCACAGGTTACCGCTTCTTATGGATTGTAATAGGCAAAGTGATGGCAAATAAGCTCACTTGTTTCAGTTCGCACCAAGCATTGGCCAAAACTCACCTCACGCCTTGCTTTCATGAACAGGTTGAGGAAACTGGAAAAAGATGAACATGAGTTCAGTTGAGTACCCACCTCACTATATCTCTCATGCACGCCGGCACAGCTTGGGCTGGTAATATGGAAGAGACGGTACCAGAATTATTTGTGAAGGCTGCATAAATATAGGAAGGGGCTACTTCCTTTTTTTTATTTTGTTTTATTTTCTTAATTTTTTTAATTTTTTGAATATTAGCTAATTATTTTTTATGTTATATATTTTTAAATTTTTTTTAAATTGTTTTACATTTCTTATACAATTCATTCATAATTTTTTGTGTATTATTTATTTATAAGTTACAAAATTTTAAAAAAATATATTTTTAAATATTTTTAAAAAATATATAACATAACAAATAATTAATTAATATTAAAAAATTAAAAAATTAAGATAAAAAAATAACACACCTAAAATTATGTTACAATCTCAAATTGAGGCCGTAGCATAGTGTGACACAGACAGAAGTAAGTAACTAAGGAATTAACAAACGTTAATTAGCCTAAATTTGGAATCCACTAAGAAATAGAGAAAACTCTTTAAAGAAAATTGCAACTTTATTAATTATCATAGTATCCCCACTTAAATCCATAACATACTGCCTTTATAAGTATAGTATTCTAATTCAAATAAAAAATGACTCTAACCCTAGTTTAAATGACTAAGAACTCTTTAACCTTAGTTTAAATAACTAAGGACTCTTAACTCTTCAATAAATAAAATAAAATATTATCTAATAACAAAATTTAGATAAATTAATAACTACTAAACTAAAAATAAAAGATAAATAGAAAGAAAATAAAATAGAAACAAAAATACTACAGTGGATCCCTTTTTTAGATATGTCTACACTCCTTCTATGGCTAAGTGTCCTACATTAGTCTCCTCCACTTGAAAAAAACTCACCCTCGAGTTAATGCCGGATAAATATATCCCTACTGGATCCCACCACACAGCGGCTCCACTCTTAAACCTAAATGCACACATATTACTATCCTTCTTTGGTGTTAACAAAGCAGAGACTACACAAGAACTGATACTCTCACAAATAAACATCTTCCTTAACAATCTCCTCCACTTTCTCTCTTAGAATCTTACTCTCTTTAGAGCTCATATGATAGTGTGGGAGGTTGGGCAAGCTTACCTTGGGTATCAGGTATGTCTGGTACTGAATATTTCTCATAGGTGGTAGTTGATCAGGTAAGTCTTCATATACTAACTCCTGAAACTTTTTCAGTAATTGTTACACTTTGTTAGGTATTTTCTTCTTTATACTTTTCTGAATACTCTCAATTGGTGCCTTCATTATCACCACATGAACTTCTCCTGTCTCCTTCGATTCATGCTCGAACTTCGCCACTGTTTGAAACGCTTGATCATCCACTCTAGGAGCTTCGGAGTCTAGAATAAGCGTTATTTGTTGGAACCGAAGCAATCTGGTGACCTCTCCAAGTCAGCAGATACACATTCTCCCGATCTCTATATGTAGCATTCACATCATACAACCACGACTTCCCGAACAGAACATGACTGACATCTATATATATGACATCACACATGACTTCCTCTCTATAATGCTTCACAATCGAAATGGGTACCCTACAGACTTCAGTTACTCTCATTGTTAATCCTTTCTTCACTCACCTAACTATATAGGATGTAGGATGAGGCTTTGTAGGTAAATTCATATGCTCCACAAATTTACTGGCCATAAAATTTTCACAGCTTCAATTATCTATAATCAAGTCACAAATCTTACCTTCAACAATGCACAAGGATCTGAAGATGTTACACCTATAGAGCGTATGATCCAATTCAGCTCCATCCTCATATTTTGAATCAAAATTTATCATTTATCTTTTATTCCTACCATGAAAACCTTGTCTCCCATGTTGTTCTAATTCTTAAAAACCTCTCCCTTGGGCATTTTGCCCTAGTACAAGGCCATTCCTGGCCTAGTCACCCCTTTCTATACCGATATTTATGATGTTTGGGTTGTGGGTAAGTCCCACAGCCCCTACGCTCATGTTAGCCATTCTTCCATCAATTTTAAAACTCAATTCAGCCAGCAATTCACGAATTTCGGTGAATTGCTGCCCATATAAATCAAGTGTAGCCCAAACAGAATTTATCCCGTGATCAACGTCAACAGGCCTTTCACCTTCTCCCCCGTTATTAGCCATTAAACCCCGACAAATCCGTGTTCTGATACCAATTGACGCAAACAAAAGCAAGTAACTAAGGAATTAACAAACGTTAATTACCCCAAATCTGGAATCCACCAAAAAATAGAGAAAACTCTCTAAAGAAAACTACAGCTTTATTAATTATCAAAAGAATCCCCTATGAAATCCTTAACAACATAGTATTCTAATTCAAATAAAAAATGACTCTAACCCTAGTTTAAATGACTAAGAACTCTCTAACCTTAGTTTAAACAACTAAGGACTCTTAACCCTTAAACAAAATAAAAATAAAATATTATTTAATAACAGAAACTAGATAAATCAATAAATACTAAACTAAAAATAAAAGATAAATAGAAAGAAAATAAAAGAAAAACAAAAATACTACAGTTGACCCATTTTTTAGTTATTCTACACTCCTTCTATTGGCTAAGTGTCCTACATCATAATGTTACTCATAAATATATTAAATTTTGTTTCAATTTTTTTGTTAGTCCCCATATTTTTTTTGAAGATTTTTTAAATATGTTAGTTTACAATTTTATAATTTAGTCCTTGAAAATTTTGTAATTGAGTCTTTAATTGAATTATGTCATTAATTTATGTTAAGTTTAAATAACTGATCACTCCCAATCAAAAGAGAAAAAATTTAGAGAAAAAATTTAAAGAAAAAATGATATATGCTAACTCAAATAGTGGTGGTTATAAGAACCGAATTGCAAGAAGTCAAAGCTACAATATTATTATTATAGCAATGCTATTATACATACGATCACCTAAAGCTTCTAACTAGTTACCAATCCAAAAATGTTAATTAGTGGAACAAAAAATATCACTCTCACCAAATTTTCAAGTATACCAAATGTCTTTTACACAAAATATATAGTTTTATAGCCAAAAAATACAAGATACTTGAACTTTTACAAATTACAATTATTCTTTACATGTTTTTACATTTTGAAAGTTATATAATTTTTTCATTTTCAACGCTATTAAAAATATCTCTCTCTCTATGTATATAATCAAACAATCATTCAATAATATATCTCTAATATGATTGGGCATTTCATTCTTCACAAATTCATTGCAAATAAACACATTTCAACTGTTATAGTGATGCAGAGGCCAGAGCTGAGCCAACGGTTAGTAACCAATTAACAGATAGAATGGCCACGGATCCTAATCAGCAGCCTAATCAGCAGGATTAACTAATTATTATCCTCGTGCATGGCACGTGGGTGACTTAACTGACTACGAAGAAACTTGGGGTGGTTGACTGTGAAGGGGAAGAATACTTCTGAAGCTCTTTATATACTGGTAGAACGCAATGTAGTGTATCTTTTGGTATAAACTCAGATTTTCTTTCTCTGTAATTTCCTTTCTGGTTATACTCGAATCTCTTTCTTGTGTAGAGTTCCTTGTCACTTGTATTGAAATTCCTCAATCTTTATGATTTCTGGAATTTCACTATTATGTAATTCATTTACATCATCAATATCAATTTTTCTGTATCAAATTGGTATTAGAGCTATTGATTCTTGGATCTGATGGCTGAATCCACGCGATCTCAAGCTGCATTACGAGAAGTGGACGAATCAGTTAATCGCAAAATTTCAGCTATGGAAGAAAGGATTATTGGCATGTTCAATGGAAAATTGACGGCGGTTTTTGAGTCAGTACAGAGAATGTTGCAGGAAAATTCCAAACGAAGAGATAAAGAGCTGGTAACCGAAGGGATGGAAGGTCAATCTTTTAGGAATCATCATGGAGGTAACTACAGAAACCTATCTTCGTCCTATAATCCATATTCTTGTGCTATTAGATTAGCAAAAATAAACTTTCCAAGGTTTAATGGACAAGGTGTTAGAGATTAGATATTTGTTTGTGAACAATTTTTTCTGATTGATGACACGCCTGAGCATATGAAAGTTAGGTTAGCAGTGATTCATT
>JASKGM010056130.1:0-11003 GCA_034509205.1 Ceratonia siliqua | reverse complement strand
CACCTCTAACCTTAGTTCCATCTTTGTGGATTCAGGCTTATACACATGTGCCGGACACCCCTAAGTTCTTAAGTGACGTAAAGATGGTTTACATCCTGTCTGTAGCTCCGTTGGTGTCTTAGGCACTGCCTTTGATGAAGCAAAGTTTAGAAGGTACACCGTTGTTTGTATACAAAATCTCCATAATGATTCTGGTAATGTAGCATAGGACATCATTGACCTCACTATTTCTAAAAGAGTTATATTCCTCTTTTTTGCAACCCTACTTTGTTAAGGTGTTCTAGGTATTGATAAATTGGAAATGATTCCATTATCAACCCAAAACTACTAAAACTCTCCAGATAAATACTCACAACGTCAATCTGATCGAAATTATTTCAATTGTTTGCCTAACTGCTTTTCAGATTCGGCTTTGAATTCTTTGAACTTTTTAAAGGAATCACTTTTGTTATGCAATAGATACACAACATCATATCGTAAGTAGTCATTTATGAAGGTTATGAAATAAACATAACATCGTCTAGGTTGAATGTTCATTAGTCCACACACATCTGTGTGTACCAAGTATAGAACATCTGGCATCCTATTACCATTTTCTTTAAAGGATGATTTAGTCATTTTACATTCAATACAGGATTCACAGATTGGTAAAGAACACTCTATCATGTCTAGTAGAATATCATCCTTTACTAGTCTGCTTAACATGTTTTGATTAATATGACCTAATCGCATATGCCATAGATAACTTTTATCTATGCTAGATTCCTTGATTCTTTTAGACTTAGTTGAATTTGTTTCTGCAACAATTACTATCCAATTAATTGGTTCTAGTTAATATAAATTATTCCTAGTAATTTCAGAACAAATTGAAATTCCATTCATAAAATGGCAATCTCATTACCAAAAGAAATAGAATATCTAAAATTTATTAAACAAAAGACAGAAATCAAATTTATACAAAGTTCAGGAATAAAATAAACATTATCTAAAACTAACGGCTTGTTATTTGAAAATTTCAAGGTAATGACTCCTACTGTTCGAGCTGAGACTAGTGCACCATTTGCCATCCTAGTTTGGAACTGACCCTTAGTTAACTTTCTCTTTATCTGGAACTCCTGCAAAGACTTACAAACATGGTTAGTGGCTCCAGAACCTACTATCCAACTATTAGTAGAATCATCCACTAAAAATGCTCTTAACATGTTTCAAAAACCAATACCATGTTTATTCATTACAGAATTGAGGTAGGCCTTGCAGTTCCTCTTCCAATGTCTACTTAAAATAATACTTGTTTCAATTAGACAACTAATGTGAGAATTATTTTGTCTCTTTAGTAACAAAAATGTTTCTCACATTTTCAAGCATGCTTAAGACAACATTTGTCTTAAAATAACTATTTATCTAAATTAAGACAGCTATTGTCTTAATTAAGAGCTGAAATGCTATCAATTAACTTCATCTTAAATTTATTCCTAACTTAATATGGATTGAATTATCCAAAGCTAAGTGGGGAATCCATTTGGATATAGGAATTTTAAGCTCCAATAAATTTGGAATTATTTTAATCTCATTAAGATGATCCAATTTTATTAATCATAAAGTCATTTCACCAAAGACTCATGACTGTACTCTTGATAATTCTTAAAATTACGATAAGTCAATGTTGAACATTGATTTGTCTAATTTGCAAACCTAGTGTTTGTGAACCCTTGTAGCCATCCACTTATACAAGCTAAAATTATCGTTTTACCCTTTATGTTAATTTTGTCCGCTAGTCTTAGATTTCACTCAATAAGTGACAAGATAATATTTTAGAACTTTTTTAAAATTATCTTAAAATGATGAGTAGCTAATTCATCATTTCACTAAACCCAGATATGTCAATTGTCTTACAGAAATCACCATAAGTGATGTAACGCTACGAACTCCATTTCTTAGATTTATGTTCCCGAATGTCCACTCCCACTATGATCCCAACATACAGAGTCTTGAGCAATGTCTTTATTGAATAAAGTGACCAGCTATACTCAGTGACTGTGAATAATATTTTAAATTCATCGGAAGATGCATATTTATATGGCATGGGAAAAAAAACGTATTAGTAGTTTATATGCCATGGGAAGGCTATAATTCTAAGGATGTAGTACTCTTTAGTGAGCGTTTGGTCTATGAAGATGTTTATACTTCTTTTCACATACGGAAATATGAAATTCAGACTCATGTTACAAGCCACAATCCTGAAATAGTCACTAATGAAATACCACATCTCTTTCTGCATAATCTTTATGCACATGTATGTTAGTTTATTAGAATCTAGGAACCTTAATTCTAGAAAACAAAGCTACATAAATAAACTCTATTTATTATTATTAAAAATGTATTTACATCAACTAGGGAAATACAAACTTGCTTTCAAGGACAACCTATTCCCAACATACATACCAATTTTTGCTTATGGCAATGGATTTGGAACCCTGCAGGCTGGTCCATGAATATTTCTTCATATAAATTACCATTTAAAAAAGCCTTGTCGACACCCACCTGTCTCAATTGCCACCCTTTTGTCACTGCCACAGACAGGAGTACTCTTACTATTGCAAGTTTCACCACAAGGCTAAAGGTTTCAGTATAGTCAGCCCCTACAGTTTGGAGGTATCGGCATTTGGCAACCAACCTAACTTTGTACCTTGAGATTGTGCCATCAGGTAAGTTCTTTGACTTGAATACCCATTTGCAACCCATAACCTTTTTGTCTTGGAGCTGAGGTACTAATTCCCATGTGGTGTTTTCAAGCAGCATTATACTTAGTGACAACAACCTCCTTCCATTTTGGGTGAATTAATCTGGGTTAAAGTGAAGTCAAGTAAGGAGGAAGGAGTTATTCCAGGTAAAGTATTGGTCAGAGGTATATGATTTTGTATTTGGGTTTTTGTTGAGGACATGGGAGAGTTGGTAACTATTGTTGAATTATCTTGTGACTAAGTTGGTGCAACATAGTTTGGTAATGAAGGAGACAATGATGGTTCTGGTGCAACAGAATTGGGTAATGAAGGAGACAAGGAAGGTTGTTCACTCATAAATAGAGAGAGAGATAGAAGAGGATCTAGAATTAGAATGATAAGATAAATGGAGGAAGCACCTGATGATTTATTTGCTATCTCAAGTTCTAGTTTATGAGCAGATGGGAAACATAACTCATAAAAACTGAGGTGCCTGGTTATGATTATTTTTCCTTCTGGTGTGAAACACTTATATCCTTCTTTTTTTTTGTACAATAACATATGAAGATGTAAGGGATGGGTCTAAATTGTGAGTTATAAGGCCTGAGATTGGATAGCAAAGGCCTCTAAATGTTTTCATTCATGAGTAATCTGGTGAGGTTTGATATAGAAGTTCAAAAGGAGATTTGTTGTTAAGTGTAGGGTAACATGTTAATCAAATGAATTGTAGTAGAAAAAGTTTTAGGCCAATAAAGGATAGGTAGTGATCTTGTGCCAGAAGGGTTAAGCCTATCTCTACAAGGTACCTATGTTTCCTCTCTACAACACTATTTTGCAGAGAGGTATAAGGGTATGTATTTCTCATGTAATCCCTTGAGAAGTGAGATAAGTGGTAATGGGTTTGAATTCTGTCCCACCATTTGTTTGCATAGCTTTTAGTTTGATCCTAAGTTGTAGTGTAACAGTTATATGGAATTGTAGAAAATATTTATAGGCTTCAGATTTAGATTTGAGGAGGAATAACCAAGTGAACTTTGAATACATATATACAATAGACATGTAAAATCTAAACCTTTCTGAAGATGTTAAATGTGTTGGCCCCACAAATCCACTTCAACAAGTTGCAAAGGATATTCATATTTTGTAAGAGAAGACTAAAAAGGAACACAACGTATTTTGCCAAGCTGACAGGCTGAACAAAAAGAGTGCTTTTTTATTGAATGAAATTGGTATGTTACATTGATTTAGCACTTTACAAACAATTTGGGGATTAGGGTGCATGTCATAATCTTCTATGCCATATATTAAACAAAGTGGTACTAGTACTAATACATGTATTTACAAGTGAGGACACAGACAAGCTAGGTGTAGTTGCTGTGTTTGAACTAGACACTGGTATAGAGACAGCATTGGCAGTGATAGTAGAAGTGTATTTTGGCTGGTGAGGTTGAGGTTAAACTGTTGATTTTGTATTGAAATGGGCTAGGTTGAATTGGTACAGTCCTTCTTGTAATTTCCCTTGTCGAATTAGAACCTATTTAGTAGTTAGATCTTTGATATAATATGAATAAGGTAGACATTCAGACAGCACATTATTATCCTTTGAGAACTATGAAATGGAAATTAAATTCTTCCTAATCAATGGCACTAGCAATAGATTATTGAGCTTTAATAATTTGTCATTGGATTTAGATAAGATTGATTTTTTATCAATGTGGGTAATACTAAGTTTAGAACCATTACATACTTGGAGTTGATTGGATCCCAGATATTCATGCCCAATATTCAAGTTTCCAAGTTCATTGGTTATATGGTGAGTGGCAGCCCCTGAATCTGGAACCCACTTGTAGTTATCATCATTGGCATTAGCAGCTGAGTTGTTACCTGGGTGTGCAGATTAGCAGGAAATACTTCTGAGTTATAGGCATGCACATTTGCACCAACAAAGGGCTTTTGTGACTCAGATGCTTGAGTTGAGGAGGAATTATTCGAGGTTTCACCAATAAAGTTAGCATCAAACCTATGATAGCATCTCTAAACTGTGGTCCAATTTTCCACAAAGTTGACATTAGGACCAATTATTTGAGTTGTACCTCCCTCTGCCTCTTCCTTTGTTGTTACCACCATTATTGTTTCTATTATTATTGTTGTTATTCTAGCCCGAAGAGCCTAAAGATCATTGTTTCTTGGTTTGCATAGCAAGATTCGCCGAGGCTTCACTGTAAGGGTTTTCAAGGCTCTACATTCAGAGGCTAGTAACAAGGCTGACACAACAATTAGACTGTAGGGTTCCTCCCTAGAAGAAATTATTGCAACAATTGAATCATACTCACTTCCTAACCCAGCAAGAACCGAGAAGATCTGATTAGATTCAGGAACATTGTGACCACAAGATGCTAATGCGTCACAAAGGATCTTGACTTTAACAAGATACTCTCTCATTGAGAGTAGGCCTTTATTCACAGTTTGGAGTTAGAGATTATACTGCATAATCCTTGCTCCTAAAGCAAATGAATTATTCTACATTATTGTACTCCACAACTCTCTTGCAGACTTACACCCCATCAATTGAGGAAGAATGCCGGGACTAATTGTGGAGAAGAGCCAAGAAACCAACAAGGAATCTTGTCTTTGATGATTGATGAACTCTGGATTGATAGTCATGCCACCTTGGCTATCCCGAAGCATATGATTTAGCACTTCTTACGTTCCAAGAAGAAAGGACTCTAGTCCATATCCATGACCAGCAGCCACAACCTGCTGCTTCCACATCAGG
The DNA here is from genome assembly GCA_034509205.1 of Ceratonia siliqua. Taxonomy (NCBI): domain Eukaryota; kingdom Viridiplantae; phylum Streptophyta; class Magnoliopsida; order Fabales; family Fabaceae; genus Ceratonia; species Ceratonia siliqua. The sequence goes on along the minus strand of JASKGM010056130.1, from coordinate 5,507 downwards.
AAATTAGTATCTTCCAATTTTACTGTGATAATCTGATTCACCGAAGCAAAAAAAGCTGAAATTGTGGAAGAATCACCCTTGAACCGTGCAGAGGCTCCATTTGCGTTAGTTTGATGCCCTGGTACCATGTTGGTAAAACTCAAAGAGTAAAGAATTAAGAGGAGATAGAAATTCTAGAACTCAGAGAACAATGCAAGAACTAAAGAAATCTTTGTATATTCAAATAGATGACAATAGATACAAAGTGAGCTACTTATAGGCAAAGAGTAGCACCACTGGCAGTATAACAGTATAAAAGAATAACAGAATTACAATCTGACTTACAACTAATTACTTATCCAATACATCAGCTGATTGAACATCCAGCTCGCATACAAAGAGATGCTGACTAGGCAGCTTATCACTAACAATAATCTAATAAAAAGTTATCTCTAGATCAGGGTTCAATCTTAATATTCTATTCACTTTAAATGAAACTTAGGTTCTTGCTGTATTTTATAATTTGTCACTCTACTCCTTCCGTGCTTCGTGCGAAAATCTGGAAAATAAGAAGGCAAGGCATGATAAATTATAGCTATTATTACATAAATGAGTTCAAAAGATTGTTGATCATGAGGTTTAAAATTCTTATTGTTGAGACCTAATCTAAACAAAGTTTGTGGAAAGCACATACCTTGAAATGCACTCATTAAGCACACTAGACTCCCACCAAACTCAGAAGCCAAATGATGGCCTAATTTTTGAATCAGTAAACTCATTTAGACACATCGGAAAGAACAAGTAGATGGTCGTGATGATGAAACAAGCATTACCAGAATCACTATTTAATGGCAATTTACATATATCAAGGCGTTTACTTAATGGAAAGTGACAATAGCTAGCAATTTGCCAAATTAACTCTAATTTCCTGGCATAATCATTGTTTATATTGTTGAGAGGGTACAGAAAGTAAACTTTGTGGTCATCTCAATAGGCATGACCCTAGTGGGTAGAAGAAGTAAAGTATGTGGTCATCTCATTAGTAGTGAGCGTAGTGGGTAGAACAATACTAGCCTCTAAACGAGGGACTGAAGAATTCCCTGACAAATAAAAAGTCAGCTCTTTCTTCCCTGAGATAGCTACACCTATCACCAACAACACAACATCTAGTGCTTACGTAATTCTTCTTGTTGGTTTCTGCCTTCTAATAGTAGAAGAGCAATAAACACACCACCATGCACTACCGAAAACAACAATGAAAGAACAACGAGAACAAGAATAATCAAATAATCAAATTTAAAGAGAGACAAGGAAAGCAAAGTGACTATGATCAACATATCTTTTGTTATAATAATGAGTATTTATGTGGCCAAAAATCATAATCAGTATATTTAATTTCGGATCAAATGTTGAATGAGTTAGCATGATGATCTTGAAATGCTGAATTATCCCCTTTGAACATTAATCTAGCCAATCTAAAAGATTTCAGAATACAAATAAAATATGTTGCATATTCCGTTATTCATAATATATAAGTGGAGCAACGATATAAGAGAAAAATGTTATGTAAGTAATATTTTTGCCAAATAATAGTGGATTATAAGAATATAATATACAATTTATGGGAGGGGAGACTAAAGGGTGGTGACAGAAGAATAGAGAGCACAAAGGAGTGAGATGCCATCCCCTTCATGCATTTCATCATCTGTGCTCTCTATCTTCTGTCAACAACATCACCAATGCCTCCTCTCCTCATTATAAATTGATGTAATTAAGATGAATGAGAGAGAACACGGAGAGAGCAGGAGTGCTTCAAATCTCCTCACCGATCAACTTCGGCAACTTCTGCAGAGAGGGGAAGAATCAGAGGATAGAAATTATGGGAAAGAGGTGGAAGAGACCGAAATTTCTTCTTGTTTGGCCGACAAGAGGAAGAGAGCTTAGAGCTATATGATAAGGGAAGAGATTCATTAGCTCTATTTATAGGGAAAACTGGTGCCCGATGCCTGCCCTATTGTTTCCCCGCAAGATGTATATGAATAAGCCGTTGCCACCTTCCCTTTCTTGTGTTCACACTTGTCACTAATATGTTTTTTTTTGGTAGAAGTAATACGAGTTATTTTATTACTACAGGTAGATCTCCCCATGTCATGCTTAATTGGATATATTTAATTTCAATGCTCTAAGTAAATGGGCTTCTAGCATAGTTGTAATACCAACAAATAAAAGACATCTTTTTGGAATGTGTACTCGTAGTGAGACATGATAAAAGAATAACAAATTTTACTAAATATTTTCTGTTAAATGATATTTGACAAGATATATTCTTACAGCATTCCCACACTATTTAAAGAGAAATTACTTTGCAAAAGATTTTAGCCACAAATAGTTGTAAAAATAGTAAGGAAGATAGCAAATATTCGCCGAAAACTCCATGGCCAGTGTACGTGGTATCTTGTCCCCTTTAAAGTGCAACTGAGCAAGAGAAATCCCATAAGTACTATAGCCCGGATCTCCTTCATTTAGGAGAGAACGTATTCTTTTCAAAATAAAAGACATTATCTCTACCACTTGTGCATTCGGATGTCCTTTAAATTGAATGAGAATTTGTAGGAGAATGAAAAATTTACCTTTAATTAGAAGGAAAATTCTCTTTATGATCCTGCAGAAGGAGAAAGATAGAAGGAGAAAATTCTCTCCCCTCGATACCCCTTACCCCCAATAAGGAAAATTTTATTATGTCATAAAGATTGAAGAGTTATTTTTTTATTATAAAATTAATTTTTAAATTTTAAGTATTAAAACATGTATTTGATTAAAAATTTAATCTTAAGTATGTATATTTTGTAAAAAAATAATTTCTTAATTAAATTTTTTAATGCAATTATATTATTTCTTTGATTCATTTGCTTTTTATTAGAATTAGTTTTACAAATTATTATTTTAAAATTCATTTTATTTTAAAATTTTTTATTTTTAGTCATGTATATTATTATTATTATTTTAAAATTAAAAGAAGTTTGACTCTTTAAAAATTATTTTTTTTAATGAAAAAATAATTTCAAAAAATTTTATATTATGTCATTTTTAATCTAAACACTATAACAAAAAGTCATTCTACATGTTATTTTCAATAATTTTATTAAGCAAAATTCATTTTATAATTATGCAGTTGAACACTTTTTGTAATTCAAAAGTCGCTCTCCATTATTATATTTAAAAATAAAAATTTTCATTCTATTAAAATATATTTTTTATAAGAATTAATTTTTCATTCTATACAAAATAATTTTTGAAAAGGACACCCGAATAGCCTATATCCAATATGGAAACACTTTTGCTATTGCAAGTTACGTGGAATTCAGAATTATGCAGTATGTGACGTGGGGAATCAATTTCTTCGCACTCCTTACCGTTAATGGCATAAGCATAAAAAGCTGGAAATAGCCCACTTCACTTTGTCTCATCATTTGGGAAATTCTCAACAAAAGGGTAAAAACAGTCAAAAGAAAGATTAAATCCTTATTTGATCTTCAGTTATATCAATCAATTCTTACTATTCCGGACACAAAAACAGACAGTCGTGCAAATTTCAGTAACTAGATTCGAGGAATAAGAGAAAAGATGGTACACCATCAGCTATAAAATTTATACAATGTTTAAGAGTGAGATTTGTGTTTTCCATGCATCTTTTTTACCAAGTTACCACCCACCATGCGTGGTGAAAGGTGACGCTGTAAGCAGAGGGAAATCTGTACCAGTTTAGTTTGCCAGCCTATCTAGTAAACTCTAGTAAGCTCAATATCTATGATAATTCAAATGAGAGAGAGAGAGAGAGTTGGCGGCGTCAGGGACTAGGCTTTGCATGCAAGTGGCCAAGCATGAAGAAGAATTCAAAGAGGCAAAGCACCACCAAAACCTTTATCCCCTACTTGGTCATCAATATGCTTAGTGTGTTTTTTAAGTAATCTGACCAAAGAGATACACATGGGGCGGTGAGGGCTGTTTTTTCCTTCCACCTGTCAACGCCCTGTAGCTTCAGTTTTATTCTTCTTAAATAAATATAAACACTAACACTGAAACATGATATTGCCAGTTTTCAAAATATCACGTTTGATACTATTATATGATACACAACTTTCTTTTCTAAAAATTTCGGTGCTTCATAGCCTTGTGTCATTTTCGTATCTATTTCTCTCCCTTCAACCTTCACAAGATTTCCTTTTGTTTCAAGGAATTGTCTATCCTAAGGCCACAATTTTAGGGTTGTAGGATAATTTATGTTATATTATTTTTTTATTTTTTGACATTAATTAATTCTTTTTATATCATATATATTTTTGAAATTTTTACTTATAAATAAATAATACAAGAAAAATTATAAATAAATAATATAAGGAAATGTAACAAAATTTTAAAAAATTCATAAATATTTAAAATATATATATAATATAAAAAATAATTAATTAATGCTAAAAAATAAAAATAAAATTGAGACAAAAAGAAAAAAATAAAAAATCAACACATTTTAAATTACCCTACAGCCCCAAATGAAATTGTAGGATAGTATTCCCTTGTTTCAATGTCTTCTGTTTAAGTTCTTCCCAATATCACTAAATAGATCAGATAGTGTATATAAATTAATTGTTAAGTTGTTTAGCTTGCCCATTTATCAAGTTAATACTTATTACTTGTGATTGATAAAGGATGAAGCATTCTAAAAAAAAATTTAGATATACTTACTTTATAAAAAAATGTGTAAATCAAGTTAAATATAAATACACATAAATATATTAAAAATAAATTTATTTACTCTCACATATAATACACTTAAATATTTATTTATAATTGATAAAATTTATAAATCAAATATTTTAAAAAACATTTCAAGCAATCTTTCTTGTGCACATAGTTATTACGTGTAATCTAATAATAAAAATTAAATAAATTTAAGAGGTCTTCAATTTAAATTTAAAAATATATATATTTAAACTTCATAAATCAATGATATGAAATGTGATATCGGAAAGATATTTTTGGAAGACACGGGAATCATGCAGCTGGCTTTGGTCGGTATTTGCATTGTTATCTTGTCACTCGTCAGCAATGAGTATGGCAGCCAATAACCTAGAATTATCCCAATTTGGAGAACAGCTTTTGCAGAGAAGATTGGACATTGCCCATTTGGGTAGGGAATTATCCAGAACACTAGTATACTCTCCAACCAGCGCGTGCAATGAATCTATTTAACGTTCTTCTTTTACCATTTTTCTTATTTTAATTATATAAGATAAATCGTGGGGAGAATTAGTGAAGATTGGATGTTGAATATTGGTGACTTTAAATTCTTTTGTGGTTATATTATTTTCATAAGTTCGAATTTTATTTTCTCTACGATCAAATTGTGAGAAAATTTTTATTTTTTAAATTTTCTAATCTCAATCTACATTGTTCAAACTAATTTGTAATTAGTGAATATACAAATAAGCTGACTTTAACATCAATCCGCTTTAATGTATATAATTATA